>JAXRKN010000040.1:6760000-7014169 GCA_038502055.1 Tanytarsus gracilentus | reverse complement strand
TACCTTCAAAGCAGCAAAATTGCATGAATGAAAAGAATTTCTAGGAAGGAAAAAAATTGAAGGATAAATTTCCGCCTTAGAAATTAAAAACTGCGTAGAGCTGAAAATTAAAATGGTCTGCAGTTCCTTATGATGAGGATTGTGAATTAAGAGATTTAAAAAGTTGCACATGGGAAAAGATGTGAGCTTAGGCTCAAAATTTGATAAAAAACAGAGTAAGAAAATAAAATATATTTTAAGGTCATCACTCTTGGTCTTTTTTTCTTCTTTTACCTCCAAGGATTTTCACTAAAGATTAAGATTTTCTCATTAATTTTTTAAAAACTCAACTTTTTTTGAGATTCTTCACCTGTAAATTTGCTTTTTTAAGGTTATTGAAATGTTTTTTCCTTTTCAGGCATTTTACATTGATAAAAATTCCATTTCACATGCTAATGGAACCTGATAAAATATTTAGGAATGTTTAACATGCACTTAAAACATTTACATGCATTCGTTCACTTCAAAGCTCACGGGATGCAAGAAAACTTTGTATGCTTTAATGTAACGAAATAAATTATTCAAGTTCAAAGAAATTTTTGGCAAAAAACCTAAACGTGCAGTAAACAATGAAAATTTAAAATTCGCCACATGAATTTAACCAAAAAATGTCAGAAAATTCCGAGTTTATTCCAACATCAATTCTGAAGGCAAAATTTACAGCTACACAACTGAAAGAGGCTCGTGAAGCGTTCGAGAGTAACGATAAAGATGCCGACGAAAAAATAACAACAAGCGAACATATTCCGCTAAGAACCCCCCGCTACAATTAAATAAAGAATTTTCGGAGAAGATTAAGGAAATGGATCTCGAGAGTGATGATGGCGTTGGCAAATTAAGCTTTGACGACTTTCTCGATTTCATTGTGATGCATATTCGCTATTCATTCACGAGCGAGGACATGATGAGAGATTTCAAACTCATCGACGTCAATAACGATGGAAAAATTACGAAATTTGAGCTTAAAACTTACCTCGAGACCCTCAAAATTCCCTTTTCCGATGACGAGCTCGATGAAATTGTCAATGCGGCAGATCTAAATAATGATGGCAGCATAGATTACAAGGAATTCGTCATCATGATGGCTCCAAATCCGATGTAATATTTTTTTATGCTGATTAATAGCGCAATTTACAAAGTCAGCTAAAATTACAATTTTTTTTGAAATTCACGCAATAAAACACAAAAGAGAATTATTTAATTACCTAAATTTTGAAACACAAATGTTGTCATTAAAAAACTTTTTATGGAGTCTCTTATATGTATATTTTTGAAATGATTTTGCGTAGAAAAAAATTTTGAGTGTATAAATTTTATGCAAGATTTAAATTTTATTTTTCTAGAAAGACATATGGACGCTTGAATTTTTTTCTTGTCACACATTTGCTGTAAAATTCTCAAATACCGTCAAAAAATATTTTCCATCATCTCAAATCTCAAAGTTTTGAGGAAGTTCTTTTGAGAAAAATTCTTTGTTCGTTCAATTTTATTTCATTCATGAATTCTATTTTATTCTAGCTAAATTTCTCATTAACATAAATTCATTCTAGTCTCACTTTGACTATCATTTCAGTCACATCTTTAGGGTGTGATTTGAAATAACTTATTTACTTACTGTTCGGTTTAAATTTCTATTGATTCACGGTGGTTGAATTTTAATACAAATTAAATTGGATTAAACTTTTACTCAAAGCGCTTAAAGCTTCTCGTAGATTATTTTCAATTTCTACGAAAGGCCTGAAAGAATTTTCTCCGGTTGAGTTCAAATGGATCGTAATCTACTTAAAGAGTCTATGAATAAGTCTGGTATTGCCTGAGGCATTTACACTGTCTGGTATCTTTATGGTCATTTTTTTGTGTTAAAATTCTTCTTGATTTTTTAATGTGGAACACAACTCAAAAAGCTCTTACAAAAGTTTTCGTTGTCAAGGAAAATTAAATTGTGTGAAACATTGTTAAAAAATAAATTTAAGCAAAAAACTCTAAAAAATTTTATGTAGTTTTTCACCCCAATTTAGCAAACAATAAATTTAAAAATCTTTAATAATAATCAAAAGCTCTCTAATTTGCAAATTATGTCTCTTTGATAAGAGTGAATTAATTGCTCCGCGTGCTTGAAGAAAACTTTTTAATTACGACACTAACAATTATAGTCTAGAAGAAAAATATGTAAATTTTCCCTTAAAATTCAAAGCCCAAAATTTTTTTCCCTCGATCTGTTCATTGTTAAGAAAACAAAGTTGTTCGAGTAGAAAAGTCTAAAATGAAAAATTTCATTCAATCAACGGCCTTGTTTCGACATTGGAAACTTTTTTACAGCCTCTTCTTCTTATTTATCTCGCACATTACTTTCGAACGATTGATTGTGAATTATGACGCAATTATCAACGCAAAATGATGTTCCACGCGTTCCGCATTTTTATTGATCCGATAGACAGTGGAAATAGTAAAAATTTATTATATATTTGAATGATAAATGAAAAGCAATAATAATTTATAATCCAAATAGTAATTGATGTACTTTTTTGAGGATGTGCTTGGAGTTGTCGAATAAAATATAAGATGAAGCTTGTCTATGAATCGTTGTAAAATTACAAGTGTGGGTATAGACAAATCCTTTTTATTTATTACAACCTGCAGAATAATGATTTTTTTCAACTTTGAAAGTTAAAGTCTAAATTAAAATTAAAAGTTTTTATGCTTTTAAAAAGTAACACGTAAAATTAAAAATATGCGAAATTTCAAGCTCTCAAATCTCTAAATATTAATTATTGTCCTATTAATTTTCTTATTTACATTGCATAGTATGATCTACGTAAGACACCTAATATATTTATTTTTTAAAAATCTCACAATTTAATTATGATTAAAAATTAAAACTCTCAAAGAGCTCAAATTCAAAGAATATCTTTTTAAAATAAAAGGGGTTATGTGGAAAAAGAAATAATTTTTGATCTAAGGAATCAATCAGAAAGCGAAAATTTCTAAAAGAGGAAAGATATCAAATAATTAAAGCTAGATTATTGATATCATTTGGACTTGAAGTAAAAGGATAACTGTAAGTAACTTCAAGATAAGCTTAAAATATATAAATTGCAATAGTTTTGGGGGGAAAATAGTGACAAAAAAAATAATTGTTCGATAAATTTTTTTTTAATATTTACCTAATTTTTTGTTTAAATTTTAAATTATTTTTAGATGGGCGGATGTTTAAGAAAGCAACGAAGTTGCAAAGACGATGACGATGACGATGGTGGATACACACGAAAGCAAATTGGTTGCAAAGACGATGACGGTGGCGGATATACTCGAAAGCAATGTAGTTGCACTTATGACGATGACGATGGTGGCGTGAGAATCTTGAAGATAATTCAAGAAGTTGTGCTAGAAGATGTGAGTGTTTAGTGTTTATATTTATTAAACACGATATCGTTAAAAATTGCGAAAAACACATCCATATTCAATAACTAAAGTTGTTCCAAATGAATATCAGAGATGTTTTTGTGCCTAGTTTGAAATTTAAAATTTGTTTTATTGAGTCGTTGAATTAGGATTTAAAATTGTCAAAAAATTGAAATTTTGATTGTAATTAAATTAATAAACTGTTAGTAGCTTCATGAGCAACCTTAGTAATATAAAGTGAATATTGTATATTGTTTTGAAAGGCAATTTAATCATGAAAAGTGCACCGTTGGAAGATTTTTAAAAATTAAGGTTGTTTAGTTAGAAGATGTTGTACTACTGTTTAGCAGAGTGAGTCTGCATTTGGGGAAAAATAAATATGTTTACTTTTTTCTCACAAATAATTTTTTTAGCGTAACCCAACAAAGTTGTGGTAACGCTTATATACTCATCTTTCCGTCTGTCCGTCTGTTCCATCGAGATCTCAGCCCCTGAGCTACCTAGAGACTTCTAGTTTTCGCCAGATGGTAGCTCTTAGAATTTTTATTAGCCCATTTTAGGAATTTTTCGAGTCATGACCATAGGTCGTGCCATGGACGGCCACAATGTCCATTTTTCATACAAATTTTCTCTTATATGGCTTCATGGGTATCGTTGAAATCGTAATTTAACCAGGAATCGATTGGCATTGATTCGTAATTTGACCAGAAATCGATTGACATAGATGATTTTTGAGGAATGTCCATCATGGACGGCCAGTCGTGCCACGGATAGCCTAAATGTCCATTTTTCAGAACTATGGCTTCATGTATGTCGTTAAACTCGTCTTTTGATGCCTAGTAGGATGGAATAAGTCCGAGGTACTTAGGACTTAGGTTATTAAAGCCTAGAGTCAAATATAGGTCGTAAAGTCAAATTTTCAAAATTATGTCCACTAAACTTATTTTTAATTTTTAACTGTTTGTATTAATGCACTCGAAAACTATTTTTTATGCACTCGATTTTCAAATACTGATCTGATGAGTTGGGTTACGCGGCAACACCCACGAGTGGGTTTTGAAACTTTTTTGTAATTTTATTTCCGAGTTGCAACTCTTCGAAATCGAATTCAAACAGATCCTTTTTGTAGACAAAAATTTAGAGAAATAAAAGATCTTTTATCTATATAAACTTTCTAAAAAGTTAGCTTCGCAGATAGAGCCCAAACAAATAATTCTTAAAGTATTGTGTATTGTTTAAACTATCCTTTAGTCCTCAACTTTTTTAAGTTCCATTGCCAATTTGTTAAATTTATCAAAACAACGTTAAAAAAAACTTTTTGCCTTGTCCGAGATCTTAAATTAAATTTTTAATAAAATGAAATATATTATCGAATTTAGTATCCAATGATTGCCTCAGTTTGAGACTAGTGACTTCAGCTATTGATCTTAAAAAATTTTAAGTTAAAAGTCGTCTCTTAATTTTGAATAGGATTGAATATCTTGAGTGCAGGATTTTTGAGAAACGAAGCATTTTTGATTGGGTTCCATCTAAACTTTAAATTTTTGATTTTTCAGCAACATTCGAGAAACTGTGCAACTGTATAAGAAGAGATTTAATTCGAAAGAAATAGATTTGTTTTGCTGTTTTTAGGGTGATGAAAAATTTTGTCAGATGCGGGAGTCCTTAGAGGAAAATATCTGCGAAAATTTTTTGGATCTTTTTAGTTTAGCAATTGCTTGTATATGGATGAAACATTGATTAAGATTGAAGAAGAAGAAAATCAAGTGATTGTTAATGAGTTGAAAATAGTCTATTGTTAAATAATATTTAAATTTTGAGATAGTTGTTGAAACTTCAGGTTTAGTTGACTCAGCTCCTGATCTCCTGATCTCCACTTTTGCACTCGATGGGAATTGTTTAAATAAAAGAAAATAATTGAACATTATTGATGATATATGTTTAGATTGAATTTAATTTTAATTTGTCAATTATCTCGAAGAAATTCACTTTGAAAAAATTTTAACTTAGATAATCTCAGTGATTTGCGTTAAATTCTATAATAAAAGTGACAAATTCAAAATATTTTTATAAAATTTTCAAACTTGTAATTTTTTTTCATGTTTTTGAGATGTTCTAAAGTGAATTTTAAAATATTTTTAGTTTGGCGGCTGTGTTCGACAGCATTTGTGTCTTGGTGTTGAAGAAGACGATGGTGACGGGGCTTACATGCCGAAGGAGAGAGTCGGCTATGTTTTTGAAACATCTCTTGTTGATCTTGTCGGTTGTATGACCGTCAAGAAAACTCGAATTTCAAAAAGCATTCTTCGGGTTGATGGTAAAATGGACTTGGTTGAGTTCATTGGGAGCTTTATTATGCGTGCTCCAAATATTAATCTTATGCCAGAGCTTCTCTCTGTGCATTTGAAAAAATTGGAGTTTACTTTTGATATTATCGATTCATTCGAGTGGGATCGTAAACTTAACTTTCTTTTCGTTAAGTGGCGATACAAAAAGCCACAGCTATTTTTAAATGGCTTTTCTCTTGATTTAAATCCCACTTTAAATCAAGTTTTTACGAAATTTTCGGCTAAAATGGAAAGAGATATTAAATATCTCATAATTCTAAAGTTCTTAAGCCTGACAGAATTTTTCAAAATTCCCAGTATTATGTATATTGAATGAATCGATAAATCAATTGTAATTAAATTAATTCCTTATGAATTAAAAATTATTTAAAACTAAAACAAAAAGCATGTTTTAAAATTATTATAGGGAACTTTAAAATTGTTGTGAGATTAGGAAGAAACATGCTCTTTGTTAAATTTAATCATTTATTATATTTCAGGAAAATGCGCGTTTAGAATGCTTCTTTTAAATTATTTTTATTGGGTTAGCATAATTTAATTTAATTAATGCTAAATGAAGCATCGTAAACATAAAAATATGTTTAGTAGTTAGGGAATTTTCATTTACAAGTAGATTTAGGGAATATTTTGATTTACATTTTTGATAATTTTTAAAAATTTTTAAATTTTTTTTTTGTATCTAGGAACATTTAAAAAAAACATGAAATATTTTTTCGCCCCGGCGTCATGCGCAATTTTTTTTTGATTTTAGTAAATTTAGATTTTTTCCTTCTATCCAAATTTTTAGTCGTTAGGGAATTTTCAATTAAGATTAGAGATAAAAGTTAGATTGCGATAGCATAATTTAATTAAATTAATGCTAAATGAAGCATTTTAAACATAAAAATATGTTTAATAGTTAGGGAATTTTCATTTTTTAGTAGATTTAGGGAATATTTTGATAATTTTTTTTAAAAAAAATTTTTTTGTATCTAGAAACGAGTAAAAAAACATGAATATATCTTTTCGCCCCGGCGTCATGCGCAATTTTTTTTTAACTTTAGTAAATTTTGATTTTTTCCCTTCGTTCAAAATTTTTAGTCGTTAGGGATTTTCAATTTAAATTAGAGATAAAAAAGTTAAGGATTTTTTTAAGTTTTAAATTTTTTCAATATATTTTTCGATTGAGTGATAGTTGTAAAATTTTAAATCCGAGAGAATGCTCAATTTTTGTAAATTTTAAGTAGATTTAGGAGATATTTTAATTATTTTTTTTAAAAAAAATTTTTTATATCTAGATCGTTCCTAAAAAAACGAGAAATATTTTTTCGCCCCGGCGTCATGCCCAATTTTTTTTTAACTTTAGTAAATTTTGATTTTTTCCCTTCGTTCAAAATTTTTAGTCGTTAGGGATTTTCAATTTAAATTAGAGATAAAAAGTTATGGATTTTTTCAATACATTTTTCGATTGAGTGATAGTTGAGTAATTTTAAATGCGAAAGAACTCTTAGTTTTAGTAGATTTAAGGGATATTTTGATTCACGTATTGAAAAAATTTCAAAAAATCATAAATTATTTTTTCACCCGGGTGTCATGCCCTATTTTTTAACTTTAGTAAATTTTGATTTTTTGTAAATAATAATATTTTTTGAAAGTCCAGAAAAAATATTCATTTCGAGGAATTTTTAAATTCCATTCGATATGTCATCACTTTACACTGTCAACAGATTTTTACAATACCACTAAATTGTCAAAGATTTGCCAAAGCTGTGCCGACAATGAATGCTGAATAAGTTTTTAATTCTAATTGCAATTTAACACAATACGAAAGAAAAAAATCATAAATATGCGGAAAGAGTCTCAAATTTCAACCGCATGTAGAAACAATGTGGATAAAATTATCATAAAAACTCGCATTTATGCGAATGAATGCAGAATTTTAAATATTTTAAAGTTTGAGAAGCAAAGAATTTTTGGGAAATTTTATTATCTTCTTTAATCCTGCTTGCGTGCTTTAGAAAACCCTCATGCCCCACTTAATAACTTGCTTCAAATGTTAATGTATTCAAACTCTTAAATTGAATCACAAAATGCACGTTGCATGCTTGTTTGCCCTAATGAACATTTTCATTCACTGCAGCACTTTTATTTCCTCCCTCAAGATCTCACTACAAAGGCAAACTTTTTTTGAAACATTTCCTGTTGTTTTTTCCACTTCATTAGCGCTTGAATAATGTCAACTTTTCTCTCCCGTGTGCTCTTTTTGCCTCTTTTCCCTCGCCACCTACTTCTGATAATTGTGTTAAATGAGTTGTGCTTTCGCATTGTTACTCGTTGAATTTTTTGTTATGCATGACACAATAAAATTTAAATTTTAAAACTTTTCATTCCATTTTGCTCAATAAAAATGATTTCGAATGAAAACAAATGAATGTGAGAGTAAAATCAACATCACTTCGCTTCCTGTAGGAATTTTGTATGTATAAAACATTCATAACCCATGTCGAGTGCATACGTTACAAATTTATTGGAAAATTTTTAGAGAATTTCGATCAATTTTTTCGAATGTTTATTTTTTTTATTGAAACATTTTTTTCCGCGTGAATTTCAATTTTTCATTTGACCTCAATCGACTCTCCCGCACAATACTCGTCGGATAATTATCGTCGATCAGTAAAATGTGGATTTTAAAATTACAAATTCATGAACTCGCAAAATTGAAATGAAAATAGCACCAAAGAATATGAGGATGAGAGTAATTTTAATATCATGCATGAGTGAAGTGAAATGAAATTTGTCGTAATTTGCTTTAGCACACATAAAAATGCTTTGTGACCGTGCTGATTATTTAACTCGTTAATCGTTATATGTCCTGGATTATTATACAGAGCAGAGAAGTAGTTTCTATTTACTGATATCCCATCAGTAATGTGATGGAATTTTGTAACACATTAAGTATTTTATTCAACCAATTAAAAGTGTTTAAATTAAAAATAAATTTCTTGCTTTTGCACTTTTGTATTAAGATCATTGACCCGTGAGGATTGTAAATAATTTCTTAACGAACACTGCTAAGATTTTTTCCTTTTTCTTTCTTTCTCCCTGAAGTGGAATCCCTTTTTACTTTTGCAAGTGGAAGTCATGTAAGAGTAATGATAGTAAATTCTCTCAAGAGCTTCGTTATGTTTCTTCCTCACTTGAGTCCCTCCTCTGCAAAAGGATAAAAGCTCTTTATCTTTTTTTTGCTCCATTTTTTCAGTTCAAAAATTTTGTGAATTTTTTTTCCTTAGCGACACAATTTTCCGCTCGAAATTTGCTACCGTTCATAATTCCATTAAAATTATTCTCTTTCGAATTTTTGAGATTATTCTGAAAATGAAAGAAGACAACATAGTTTAAAACTTTCTTAACTTATCCAAATTGAGAGGATGATTCGTCAGCACTTTTAAAGCGTGGTTTAAGTGTTTGAAGGAAAATTCAATTAAGCGCTGAGAGAATTATTGAGCGAAATTTATTGGAATGGAATCAATTTAGTTTGCAGCAAATTTTATCGTTTGGATGAATATTAATGGTTTGATTGAATTCAAGCGAACTTCGATAGTTTATAAAAAAATTAAATTTCAGACATTTTTAGTGATTTGAAATGGAATTTATTAAAATTATTAATCAACAGATTCAGCTATCATCACCATGTATATTAAAAATGGATGTTAACTATGTCATTAATAATTAAAATTTATTTTTATGACACCGAATCCAATTAAAAATCATAAATTACGTTGTTGCTGTCATTTATTCAATTGGCAATCA
This sequence comes from Tanytarsus gracilentus, assembly GCA_038502055.1. Taxonomy (NCBI): domain Eukaryota; kingdom Metazoa; phylum Arthropoda; class Insecta; order Diptera; family Chironomidae; genus Tanytarsus; species Tanytarsus gracilentus. Next base: position 7,004,591 of record JAXRKN010000040.1, on the reverse strand, counting down.
AAGAAATTTTTTGCAGTAATTTAAATCGCGAAATAAAATGAAAATTTTAATAATTTTTTACATTAATTAAAATTATTAAATTGCCTTAAAATCAAAACAAAATCTTTAAAATCCGTAAATGATTCCAAGTCAAGAAGAATAAATTATTTTTAGGACTGCCACGCGTACTGAATAATTAATTATGCTGCAAATCTTCTGCAGTGTCAATCACCAACCCACTGACAAAAGGCCTAAACATTAATTACAAAAAATTTCATTTCAAAATTAAGAAGTAAAGTTTTAATTGATGAACTTTTCGGAAAGAGCATCATAATGAAAAACAGCAAAGTTAATGTTTTATAAACACAATTCTACGCGAAAAAAATTATGCGGCACGCAAAAGTAATTGGGTTCATTTGCATACATTATTATTCATCACACAACTTTGCTAGATGTATTTGTTGCTTCATGTTCATCCGCCCCCTTTAAAACATCTTCTTCGCTGAATAAAAAACAGGAGACAAGCGAAAATCTTCCCACGCTCGATTATGCGGCTTTTAAGTATTTTTAAAACGGTTTTATTTCACTTATAAAAGCATGAAACATGCATTAAAAACATTTATTGGAGTTGATTTCTGGATTTTTTAAATCAAGCTTTAAAATCACAGATAAATAAAAACCACACATTAAAACTTTAAAGAATGAAACTATTTCATTTTAACGAAATCTAACTTCATTTAGTCTTTCCAAGAAATTGTTTTCTTTTAGTTGTATTTTTGCCTAAGAAATTCATAAAACATTTTCTCAACTCTCTATAAAGTGCTTTCACCCCTCTAAGCGCAAATGAAAAACTTTTTTCCTCCTTTATATTCCACAATGATGAAATTTAAATAGAAAAAGTATTGAAGAGATTTATTCTCAACGGAGAGAATAAAAAGAACTGAAACAAGAGGAAATATGTAGTTTATTTAGAGAGATTAAGGTCTTTCTTTCTTCTCAACTTTGCGCTAGCAAAACTTTTACATTTCGCTAAATCCTCTTTTAATCCTTGGACTAAGATGAAATGAAGAGAACAAAGGCACGTGAGGTAACTTTTATGGCAAAAAAATATATAAAAAGTAGGTGAGGATTTGATCAATAAATGAGTTCCCAAAGGAAAAATTTTTTATGCTTTTCCTGGAAGAATTTTTTAAATCAGGGTGGGACACTTGGTGTTAATTTTTAAATTTTTCGACTCCTTAAAAACTGTTATCAACTCTAAATAATTTAAAATTATTACGTTAAATTCTAGTTTTCATCCCTTGATACCCTTAACGTTATTCTCATTGATGATACAGCACGAATATCTTCAAAAAGGTGGTGCGATATTCAGTTACGAAAATCGTCCTTTTATATTTTTTTATTCTTATTATCCAGGACTTTGAGTCAGCATAAAATTCTATTAGAGAAATCCATAGACTTATTTTCAATTGAAATATAAATTGTGAAAATTATCCGTGTGACATAAACAGAATTTTTCTATCTTTGATTTTCCTGTTATACTTAGGAAGTGATTTCAAGTCTCGCACGTATGAAAACCTTTTCTTCAATTCATTCAAATCAGTAATTTGCTTTTGTCAAGAAATTGCAATATATTTTCACATGGTTTTTATTTTGCAATTACAAAATTACTGTGAAATTTTAAACTTTACATAATGGTTGTAATTGAATGTTTTTCAAAATTTTGTTTTAACAATAAAAATGAAAAATTAATTCAGTTTTTTAATAAAAACTCTAAAGAATTAAAAACTTTAAAGAGTGTTTTAATTTGTTAAATCGTAATTTTCCACTCCTTGATCACGAATTCCCTGCCAAACATGTTTCACATCCACATAAAGTAACTTGTAAAAGGATTTCCGAGTCTTTTTTTGATAAATGAGAGCAGCATGTAAAGATTAATAGGAAGGAAGTATAAGCTGAAAGCAAATTTCTTCTTTTTATTCTCGCTAATGTTAAACTGCAGTTGTTTGAACAAAAAACGTAAAAAGTGATTTTTAAAACAGCTCGATTTTAATCATCTTAACAGACTCTTTTATATGGTGATAATGATGGCGTTATGAAAAGGACTTTCAACAGCTTCAATGGAGAGGAAAATTAAGGAGATTAAATGTTGAAAAGGGAGAAGCAGGAAAATTAAAGACGAGGATGAACATTTAAAGAGGCAACGGGTCAAAAAATCCAATTAAAAAAATTAAAAAACATCCATTAATTTTTTTAAAAAATCTTTAAATTGCAATTTTTTTGTTGTGTAATTAAAAAAAAAACATTCCTTGAATTTTTGTTAGCGGGTTTTTTCCTTAATTGCTTCCACTCTTATATTGCCACCTTCTTCTTTATCTCTTTCACTTTAGTTCATTCTTCTCATCTGGATTCTATGTCGAGATTTTAAATATCGATAACAAAAGAAGCAGAAGGATTCAATCTCAGCTTACGAACATCATGCTTTTGCGGTAAAATGCCATAAGAAGCATTATATTGTTTTAAATCGAGATATTTCTGTTGCGAGAAAATAATAAGTGACAATGGTGATAAAATGAGATTACGATTATTACTACAAAAATAGATGTGTTTTACAGAACGAAGAAGAGATTTGTATTTAAGTCAGTTAAGAAATTTAAATCTTTCATGGTAAAACTTCTAAATCCTTTATAGAATTGTGAGGACTTTTTCATAGATTTTGAGTGAATGTTGATTATTTATTTTTTCTTACCAGACTTTCACGCTCTCATTCTGTTCAATTGGTAGAAAAACCATCGCAATAATTTCTCTCTCGAGACATCTTTATAAACTTTATAATGGCATTTATCTAGATCATGAATGTGGCAGCTAGCGAAAGACATTTATATTTTTCCCCACTTTTTATTAACTTGGACTAAAATTCCTCAAAAAAATATGTAATAAGGGAGTCGAATTTTAACCACTTTCCCTAATTACAATAAATCTATAAATTATACCAAAAAATAAAGCCTAATTACATAAAGGTCCATTCAAAGTTTAAAAATTGTTGGACATTTCCAAGTATTTTAAATAAATTAATTAAATTATCCATTGAAAATTTCCCCTCACGAACACTCTCAATTTTACTCTCTCATTCGCTCTCTTGTCTCTTACGTGAAAAATTCAATCATAAATGACGTCACTCGTATTTTAAATCGTTGGATAACCGTTTATTTAAAAAACATGTGACACTGCTTATGAAAAAATCCCAAAAAAGTAAACAAAACAATAAAAATTTAAATTTTACTTACGAAACAAACGCGGAAAAAAAACATTAATTATAGTAAAAACAAAGACTAATTTAAAATAAAAACATTAAATTTCTTAAAACAATACATTCACAACTCAAATAAACACAAAAAATATATAAAAATAAGTGTGAAAATTGACACATAACAAAATATGTGATTTTGATCACAAACAAAAAATTATTTTATTGTGAATTTAATTTAAAATAGTGAAAAAGAAGTGATAAATATATAAATATAATGACATATGCAAGTGAAATATTTAATTGCATAGTTTTTCAACAAAAACAAGTGAAATTTCATTCAAAAAAAAATTTAATCAGTGTAAAAAAATATTACTGAAACAAACACGTGAGTAAATTCAACATAAATTATAAAGTGATGATAGTTTGTGTTTATGCACGTTTTCAATTTATTCATTTAAAACTTTGGCAATATTTATAACAAACTTTACTTAGATTTTACAATTTCTTATTCTCTAATCGAGTAAAATAAATTAAATTATTGAATTTAAAGTTATTTAAAAAAGTGTCGCTAAAATGTCATTCAAATGTAAAATTACTTTAGATTAATAAGATCTCTAAAAAATTATCAATTTCTCACCCTTGCACTTAATCCCACACACCACGTCTCAAGTTTTGTGCTGGCAGTCAAATAAGTACACGTTTTTCGAGTTGCTGCACATTGAATGTTTACACTGATCTTGATACCAAAACGTTACTCACACATGATGTAAGGAAACAGCATGTATGTATCTTGCCAACCAAAAAAACCCATTAAAAATGTGATATTTCTTAACCCATGACAACAACAACAAAAAAAGATACTTCTTATAAGAAAAATGTTTACAAAATTTCATTTTTCAAGATCCACAACATACGATGATGCTATAAAGACACATTTTTGTCACATTTAATTCTTATCTTCGTTCTCTCTGCTACGATGATATAAAAAAATTTATTTTCCTCGTGCTTTTATCCTTTTCTCTATCTCATTTGCACCCACACTTAAATCGATATTTGTTCATCTTTTGTTTTGCATGGAAAGACACACAAATATATTTTTAAAATTTAAACTTTATTTTTCTTTTGAATAAAAATTTTAAAAAGCTTTTTTAATTTTGAGCTTTTAAGTTTTTTTCGAATTTTATTAAGTATCTGAATTTTTTAAGTTTTAAATATTTTTTTTTCAACAATTCAGAAAATGTTCAAAAAGAATACATTCGAAAATCCCAACAACACTTTTAGAATTTAAAGGGAAAATGTTCAGACATATTTCTTCTCCTTTCATGTTGTCTCGAATCTCTTTCAAGGTAGGCAGCAAAAATTGGATATTTACCCGAAAGATGATTGAGTCATAATTTTTTCACTTCTCCCTAACTCGAAAAAAAGGAGGAAATTAAATTTGTGTGTGAGCTCTCTCGAAGTAAAATTCAATCAACTGTCAATATGATAAAATCAATAAGTTGAAGCACCTTATGTTTTTAAATCTAATGGAGTGAAAGTGAGTGCGGAAAATCTATTTGACGAGTAAACAGATTTTGTTTGCATTTAAATTTCAATTTCAAATTATTTTGGCGGTAAAATTTAAATAAATAAACAAAGTTAAAAATTGAGAGTAAAAATAATTAAACGAGCATCAAAAAATTATTTAATGAAGAATTTCGTTTATTTAAACTTTAAGCGATAATTTTTGGTTGAACTTTCTCGAGTGAAAATTTTTCATCACAAATTGAACGCATTACAATTGATCATAATTTTCGTCATCACATGACACGATCATAATTCACTCGCAGCTTATCCAGTAGTGAGAGTTCATGTGTGATATCAACAAAGGCTTTATGTTGATTAATAAAGCAGAGGCTTCATAAAATTCGCATGATGAACATGAAATTCATTCACACCCTCACACTCATTGTTTGTTGTTTGAGCTCAACAATATTTGCAGACAATGTGCGTATGTGAAAAAAGTTTCATTATTCATGAGATTTCGCTTTTTACGACTTTTCACATCATCAACATGCGTTCATTTGACGCCGCGAGTGTGACTGCTCTGTTGGTTTTAAATAAACTTTTATGATCGGAATTTTTTTCACATCAAATCGATGATTTAGGACTGAGTTACTTGCATATTGTCAAGATTTGCTTGAATTTAATTTTTAGGAAATTTTATTTTATTTTAAGACTTTTTTGATCGTATTTGAATTTTCCAAAAATGTTATCTGTTTCACTTCTTTTAATCAACCAAATCTTCATACGTTATTTGTTTTCTCCTTCTCACTTTCAAACCCTCCCTAACAAAATATTCATTTTAAAAGGTTTGCGGATATTTCTCTAATCGGATTTATTTTACGCTTATAGGCATCCTAAAAAAACATAAAAAATCGTTACTGCGTGCGAGCATATTTATTTGAATAAAAAAGCATGAAAATCTTGCTGATGAAATATAAATTAATAAATTGAGGTTTTATTTGCTGATAAATGAGAGATTGTTTGGTGGTTAAAAAGCATTCATGATAAATTTTTCGATATAGAAAATTAATAAAAGAGCCTTAAGGCACTTTGGGGAGCAAACATGAGTAATGAGGGTCACGATCAAATTTTTGCATCGAGAGCATAATTTTTCGATACAACAGATTGAAGCTTTTGAAGCTTTCGAGCGTTGTTAAATTTTAAAATATATTCAACTTTAATTTAAAAGTCCTTGATTATCATCGAAATTTCTGAATCTTAAAAATTTTGGTTCAAATTTAAATTTTTTTGTTTTAATTTCCACCTCTTGAAATTTCTTTATTTTTGTTTATTCATGAAGTGATTTACAGCTTAATTCTTTTTTCTCATTAATTTTTAATCGCTTTTTACGTTAAAAATGTAAATTTTAATATTCGTTGAAAAATCTGCAATGACCGCAATGAAATTTTTTATTTTTTACGTCATAAAGGCTTAAGAGCCTCAAGTATGATTTATTGATCATTAAGGGCGCTAATGAAATTGTTTATGATTTTCTCTCTTTATTTAATTCAATTCCTGCCTTCAGTTCAACCCTCAATTAATTACGTCGTTAGAACGCGCTTGAATAAATTAGTGGAAATTCATCAGCGTGAGAAGAGGTGAAAAATTAGAATTGCCAAGTCGCATAAAATTTTGCAGTACGGCGTGCGGTTTTATGGGATTTTTTTCATGACTTTTAATTTTCAGAGTTTTCAAGGGTGGTAAACTCAAAATTTAAATATACTTTATAACTTTTTTGTGTTTTCTCTCTTTGGATTGCGAAAATGTCCTAAAAAAAGTCTTTATGTTGATTTTTTATCTTTTGTTTCTTCTCGGAGTGAAATAATTGAATTTCACAAAATGTGCAAATATTTTACGGAAGAACAAAAAAAGAGAAATTTATTTCCAGTATCACCGCATGACGACGACAACACGGAGAAGCAGAGGAAAAGAAGAATGAAAGAAATGCGGTTGTGTAATGTGTACATGTGACATTCAATTAATTTTCCTCTTTTTATTGTTCCATACTCGTGTGATGGGAGTAAAGTGCGGATAAAGGTGTAAAATTTTTAAAAATTTTAAAAAAATTTCAACTTTTTTTGTCTTTTTTTAAAACGGGTATTTCTTTCAAAAATTAATTTTATAAATATTAAAAAATTTCACAACCATTTTAAAATGTAAAAAAAGCTCGAGATAAATTATCTCCTTTTTATTTTTATCTTCCACCTTTCCTATTTCAGTAAATGTTTTTCACTTTTGTAAGCCAATTAGTAATTTGATGAGACAATGTGAAGATAGCAAGAAGAAAGTGATGCGATAGCAACCCTCAGAATCCCTAATTAAAAAAATGATCGCTCAAGTGTAAAATAAAATAAGTAAAAAAAATTTAACAACACTCCCTTCTCTTTGTACAACTAGGTATTTTGGACGGAAAAGTATTAAATAAAATAAAATCAGTAAATATTTTGACATTTTTATACATTTTGTTATAGCTCTCTTGTTAACTTAAAACTAAATTTTGGTATTTGCTTTATCGCAACATATTAAACATATGTATGCAATACTTGAATGAATTTAATATTGGAATTTAAGATCCAAAAACTAGAGAAGTGGAGCGGTAATTTTTGTCTGTTTGATGTTTTTTAAAACCGCTCCACTTCTCTAGTTTTTGGATCTTAAATTCCAATATTAAATTCATTCAAGTATTGCATACATATGTTTAATATGTTGCGATAAAGCAAATACCAAAATTTAGTTTTAAGTTAACAAGAGAGCTATAACAAAATGTATAAAAATGTCAAAATATTTACTGATTTTATTTTATTTAATACTTTTCCGTGCGAAATACCTAGTTGTACAAAGAGAAGGGAGTGTTGTTAAATTTTTTTTACTTATTTTATTTAGTCCTTTTTCCAGATCAAATTTATTGTACTTAATTTGGTAACAAAAATTACTTTTTGAAAATTAAGCATGTCAATGTTTGAATTGATCGCGAGCAAGATTTTAATTTCACCGTTATGATTGACTGTTTTATTGGTTCCAACAAGAATTAACTCTTTCTAAAATTATTATTTATTTCATCTTTGGTAACATGAATGATTTTGCACTTCTTCTCTCGTTGTCTTTAATCTTGTCACTGTATGAAAATGAATTGGGGGTACGACAGTGAGAGCGCATTATTATCGAGGGAAGAGGGTGAGTGGTGAAGTTGATGGTGTTGAAGCGCATGTAAGAATTATTTTTTTAAATATTTTTTGACCGTTTTTTTTACACAACATCTGTTGAGCAAGATCGTCACATAGAGAAGAGAGAGAGAAAAGATGCGATTGTGTGGGAGTAAGAGAGAAGGGAGAATAAGGTTCAATGAAATTGAGAGTGGAAAATATGTTTGGAAAGTGAACGATGGAAAAACTTCGCTGTTATTGATTTTTAATTAACTGACCAAACAATGCAGTTTTTCTGCTGCTAGTAAAAATTTTAATTGGATAAAAGTATCATTAATGCACACAGTCACAAAAAATCATAATTTTGAGCATTCAACCCTAAATAATAATTAAACATTTTGGGTGCGAGGATTAAAGTGGATATATAATAAAAAGTTGACTTTAGAGAAAATGAACCATTTTCTTAGAGGCTCAACCTTATTCTAAAAAAATTGCAAAAATTAATGAAATTTAAGCGATCTTTTGAGTCATGCTTAAAGGTGTCAACTTTAGATTAAAACCTCGCCGCCTAAAGTGCAAAATAAATTAAATTAATCTTATGGCTCAAAATGCTCTTATAGTTTAAAGAATCATTCCTTAGTTACAAGCATGCTCTTTAACTGTAAAACAATTCCAAGAAATACTTTAATCAAGCGAGTTATAACCGATGAGATGAGGGAAAAATAAAATAATTCTTTGAAATTTTTAAGCTCTTTAATTTATTCCAAACCACATTTTCCATTTCGATAATTTAAGTGCTTGAATGATTTGTTGTTAATTTAATTTAGATCGAATGAAAAAACTTAAATGATATAAACAAAATGTTTTCAAAAATTAAATTATTGTTGAAAGAACATTTTTGAGTAGAGAATAAAATTTGAGGGAAATTCAAAAACAAAGCACAAAAAAAATTATTTTAATTACAAATTCGTATTTAGAATCTTCTCGTAAAAATTTTAAATCAACTTTAACAAATTCTAATAAATTATTCATTTTGTATCAAAAATATTTTTTTACGAAATTTTTGAAATGCGTCAGTACTTATGCGAATGAACGTCAATGAATATTTTTTTGAACATTTGAATTGAACTGAAAATTAATGAAGATGTATAAATTAAATTTCACGAGTTAAAAAATTTATTCAAATTTAAGACCCCAAAATTTTATATAAAACTCAGTCAACAACGTTAAAACCTACAAAAAAATCACTTGAACTTCAGCCCTCCAATTTCAATCATCGAGATCATGATAGTAAAAAGGTGAGATGAAAAAAATTGACATGTGCGAATAAGATTGATTAACAAGCATTTTCATCTTTCTTCTTCACTTGTTTATCCATCAAACATCATTTATCCGCCCTCTGTTTTATCGGAGCGTAATCTCAATTAAATTTCTGGTATGTACACATTCTTAATAGACGTGATTGTAAATTGATACAGAAAATAGATTTCTCTTACTTTCTCCGCTTGCATACACAGGCACGTTTGTTATTTGGCTGTAAGCATTTGCCAAAAGAAGAAATGTCATAAAATTAATTCGCATTCGAGTAGAATTTAATTTCACGGTTGAGCAACTTCGAGGTTCGGAAAAAAAGGAGACCATTAATAAGTGGAGGAATTTGTGAAAGATGTCACAATGTTTAGAGACATTTTAATTATTATTTTAAAAATCTGTGAAAATTTAATGAATTTATTTTTTAAGAATCTTCCGAAGTTTCAAAACTGTCAAAATCCCCCAAAAAGAGCAGTGGGCAAAATAAATCGAGAAATAATCTCAAATGGCGTTCGAAAGTTAATTTTAAGATTTCTCATTTCTTCTTTTCAAATCCAGCATTTCGGTATCAGTGAAAAATTCATTCTCTAATCACTAAGAAAGCGGCTTTGAAATTCAAATCAGCGAAATAATTTTAATCTGTTTTAATTTCTCATGATTGGTAAGTGAGATTTATTAATATTTTTGCAATATTTTTCATTGCCAGTCTTCAATCAAAAAGTAGAAAAAGTTAAATCTGAATTAAACAGTTGCTAGGTGAGTTTGAAAGTAAATGGCGTCGCTCGTCGCTCAACGTGATTTATAATTGCGTTCTTCTAGAATTTTACAAATTACGCATCTCAAAATTTTTGGATTTAACAAAATTACGCTCATACATTTCTTGATTTATAAAAAGATTTAAAATGATTGCAAAAAGAACCTTAAAAGCTGAATAAAAGAGTGGACAAAACGTCAAAGGGAATAAATTAATTTCGAGTCTTTGATAAGTCAGAAGAGAATAATTTAATTTGATTTCAAGCATTTTACTTTTTCTATTAGGTCACAACTCGGAAATACTTTTTAAAAATAGATCTTGACCTTTATACGAGAGTTAATGGTCTAAAGCTACAGAAATATTAATAAAATAAAAATTCAAGCTAATAAAAATCTCAAATTAATTTTACTTCCTTAATTAACATCACAAAAAGAAAATAAAACTCTTAAAAGCTCTCATATTTCATCACAATTTCAACCGCCTTAAATTTGTATGCTTATATACAAAGTACATTTAAATTTTTTCCCTCCAAACGACTCTGTATGTTGTGATTTATTCACATCATACATTTTCACTTGGTTTTCTTTTTCTCTCACATCCTTCAAAGCCAATTTGCATACAAAGAGACGCCAACATTGGAATGGGCTGAGTGAGATAATTTATAAGAGAAGTTATGAAAGCACTTTATGTGAAATTTTCAAACGCACATGACTTTTTCTCCTTTTTACATATTTTCATAAATTTTACAACCGTTGAATGTTCATTTCATCTTCTTTCGTTTTTTTTATGACAACAACATTAAAGAACATGTGTTGAATGTTTACCAAAAGTATCTCAATTGAGCGACATAAAGACAATAGAAAATTGAATTTTATTCATTAAATAAATCCCAAGAATTTGAACTTTAATGGATATTTTTTACGTCAGCTTGTTATGAATAAATTTCACTCATCAATAAATCGAATTTGTTATTGATTGTATTATGAATATTAAGCACAAACACGCGTGGATCGAAAAATGCATATGTAAAAAAAGTTTATTCAAAAAATTCTCGGAATATTTTCAGCAGTTGTCTTGAGGTAGAACATAAACTCCGACACACGCCGGTTTATTTGGTTTACTTCCAATGTTATGTGTGGGTGAGCGATCGAAAGGATTGTAAAAATATATTTAGGTATTTTAATTACAAATTCGTATTTAGAATCTTCTCGTAAAAATTTTAAATCAACTTTAACAAATTCTAATAAATTATTCATTTTGTATCAAAAATATTTTTTTACGAAATTTTTGAAATGCGTCAGTACTTATGCGAATGAACGTCAATGAATATTTTTTTGAACATTTGAATTGAACTGAAAATTAATGAAGATGTATAAATTAAATTTCACGAGTTAAAAAATTTATTCAAATTTAAGACCCCAAAATTTTATATAAAACTCAGTCAACAACGTTAAAACCTACAAAAAAATCACTTGAACTTCAGCCCTCCAATTTCAATCATCGAGATCATGATAGTAAAAAGGTGAGATGAAAAAAATTGACATGTGCGAATAAGATTGATTAACAAGCATTTTCATCTTTCTTCTTCACTTGTTTATCCATCAAACATCATTTATCCGCCCTCTGTTTTATCGGAGCGTAATCTCAATTAAATTTCTGGTATGTACACATTCTTAATAGACGTGATTGTAAATTGATACAGAAAATAGATTTCTCTTACTTTCTCCGCTTGCATACACAGGCACGTTTGTTATTTGGCTGTAAGCATTTGCCAAAAGAAGAAATGTCATAAAATTAATTCGCATTCGAGTAGAATTTAATTTCACGGTTGAGCAACTTCGAGGTTCGGAAAAAAAGGAGACCATTAATAAGTGGAGGAATTTGTGAAAGATGTCACAATGTTTAGAGACATTTTAATTATTATTTTAAAAATCTGTGAAAATTTAATGAATTTATTTTTTAAGAATCTTCCGAAGTTTCAAAACTGTCAAAATCCCCCAAAAAGAGCAGTGGGCAAAATAAATCGAGAAATAATCTCAAATGGCGTTCGAAAGTTAATTTTAAGATTTCTCATTTCTTCTTTTCAAATCCAGCATTTCGGTATCAGTGAAAAATTCATTCTCTAATCACTAAGAAAGCGGCTTTGAAATTCAAATCAGCGAAATAATTTTAATCTGTTTTAATTTCTCATGATTGGTAAGTGAGATTTATTAATATTTTTGCAATATTTTTCATTGCCAGTCTTCAATCAAAAAGTAGAAAAAGTTAAATCTGAATTAAACAGTTGCTAGGTGAGTTTGAAAGTAAATGGCGTCGCTCGTCGCTCAACGTGATTTATAATTGCGTTCTTCTAGAATTTTACAAATTACGCATCTCAAAATTTTTGGATTTAACAAAATTACGCTCATACATTTCTTGATTTATAAAAAGATTTAAAATGATTGCAAAAAGAACCTTAAAAGCTGAATAAAAGAGTGGACAAAACGTCAAAGGGAATAAATTAATTTCGAGTCTTTGATAAGTCAGAAGAGAATAATTTAATTTGATTTCAAGCATTTTACTTTTTCTATTAGGTCACAACTCGGAAATACTTTTTAAAAATAGATCTTGACCTTTATACGAGAGTTAATGGTCTAAAGCTACAGAAATATTAATAAAATAAAAATTCAAGCTAATAAAAATCTCAAATTAATTTTACTTCCTTAATTAACATCACAAAAAGAAAATAAAACTCTTAAAAGCTCTCATATTTCATCACAATTTCAACCGCCTTAAATTTGTATGCTTATATACAAAGTACATTTAAATTTTTTCCCTCCAAACGACTCTGTATGTTGTGATTTATTCACATCATACATTTTCACTTGGTTTTCTTTTTCTCTCACATCCTTCAAAGCCAATTTGCATACAAAGAGACGCCAACATTGGAATGGGCTGAGTGAGATAATTTATAAGAGAAGTTATGAAAGCACTTTATGTGAAATTTTCAAACGCACATGACTTTTTCTCCTTTTTACATATTTTCATAAATTTTACAACCGTTGAATGTTCATTTCATCTTCTTTCGTTTTTTTTATGACAACAACATTAAAGAACATGTGTTGAATGTTTACCAAAAGTATCTCAATTGAGCGACATAAAGACAATAGAAAATTGAATTTTATTCATTAAATAAATCCCAAGAATTTGAACTTTAATGGATATTTTTTACGTCAGCTTGTTATGAATAAATTTCACTCATCAATAAATCGAATTTGTTATTGATTGTATTATGAATATTAAGCACAAACACGCGTGGATCGAAAAATGCATATGTAAAAAAAGTTTATTCAAAAAATTCTCGGAATATTTTCAGCAGTTGTCTTGAGGTAGAACATAAACTCCGACACACGCCGGTTTATTTGGTTTACTTCCAATGTTATGTGTGGGTGAGCGATCGAAAGGATTGTAATCCATCAAGTTGTAATCTGCCGGCCCTGGCCCACTTCTCTTTCCTCCTTTCGGCGTACCAACAAGTCGAGCTCGCATGCTGTAAGCTGGAAACTTTTGCATTGTTTTCATTTTATCTTCACCCGCTTTATTATATTCACTCGGCCCCGGCGATTTACCGTCTCGTAAGTCTTTTCCTCTTGTGAAAAATGGATATTTCGGTGCGCGATTCTTGTAAATGTCAACAGGTGTGGCTTCAATAGTTGGTCCAGGACCAACGCTCACGCCTTTAAGCTTTGTCATAACGCCCATCGAGAATTTTGAATCATTAGGCCATCGATAGAGTGTTGAGGGAGTAGCATTGTAATTGGCAGGGCCCGGATGAGCTCCAGATTCTAATTGCAACGAAAAAAATTTTATTTTACTGCGGAAATTCTCAAATCGACTTATCAATTTCATGGAATTACATTCAACCTTCAGAATTCAATTAACGAACAATATTTTTCTTACTTAGATCCTTATGCCTGCGATACATAACACCGCCTATCGTCGGAAATTTTCCAAAGCGATTGTTTGGTCCCACATCAACTGGTCCTGGCGTTTTTCCACTCTTCGGTTGTTTTGTGCGTCCTCCCATCGTCCACTCAGGCGCTCGAGCTTTTTGACTGTTGAAATCATGATCCTTAAATCCGACAAGCGGCTTCAATTTGAAATCTGCCGGGCCAGGAGCTGTAGAATAAGGAAAGAGAGCACGTTAATTGCGTGACAACGACGTTGCTAAAGACTCTCTTACATTTTGTGTTGCAAGACATTTTTTAATTTTGATTTTATCGTAACGAAAAATTTGGAAGAATGACAGTGAACGAAAAGTTGTCAATGGTTGCTAAAATTAGAAATTTTTTCATCGAAACGTGGATATTCTAATGATGTCTCGAATGTCAATAATTGTCGAGTCAACTTAAGCATGTTGAAGATAAATTCCAGCGATTACCAATTTTTTTAAATTAAATTCTAATTTTTTTAATAAAATATTTAATGTTCATTTTATCGCGGTAATTTTAAGCTCTAAATTTCCTCCTCTTGGAAGTTGATGAAAAAAGTAAATCTTCATTAATTCAAATTTTCCGACATTCTCCATTTTTTATTTGCTGATTACATTTTGTTCAGACTTAATTGTACTCCTACGCCAGCTGCCTTTCATACCTCAATAATTGAATTTCATCATCGAAATCTTTTTCTTTGCTCAATTGCTCATCTCCTTGAAAGTCGATTGTGAATGAGAAGATTTTTTTGGCTATGACGATAGCGTAATTTAAATATGTAAACGGAATTAGTCCACCGTTGTCAGAAGCAATAATCGTCACGGTGATTTTCTACAAAATGAACATGTTGAAACTTAATATTGTGAACGGAGGTTTTTGTCAAGTTTTCACTAATTTAAATTGAGATTTCAAAGTTTGAATTTCAAGATAAAGTTAGCAAACCTTAAAAGTTCATCTCAATTTAATCACCATTACCCACGGAATGAATTTTATCACAAAAATTTTCAATTCAATTCCTTTAAAAATAAATTAACCTAAATCCCACAAAATTATGGTAATTTTCTTAAATTAATCCCACTTTAAAATGAGTTTTAATCCCCTTGAGTGTGATTACTATTTTGCAGGAATGTTAAGAAAATTCTAATTACATTTTGGCCATTCGTTAGTTTAGAGATTTTTTGGTTAAGGTTTTTATGACACGAGTGTGCGTCTTAATGACGGTAATAAAACAAAATCGCTTTTTGGATGTGTGAAATTCCAATTATGTGAAAGCTCCCCTGATAAAGTTGCTCGAGGTTGTTTTGAAGGCAGCACGTGATTGCTGCAGAGAATGAAACAGTTTGCTCCTAATAAAAATGAGATGCTGACACAGATAAAATGAGTCGTTTTTTGGTTAGCAAATAATTTTACCCAAATTTCTTTATTTTCTCTTTAAATCACAATTTAAATTTTTGGCAGGTTTTAGTAATTCTTCTCTGTACATTAAACTTCATATAAGTTTTCTCAAAACGATTCTGAAACTTCAAAATAATAAATCCATTTGCATTTTTAAAAGTTTCAAGAAATTTAGTATTTTTACGGATATTAAGAAATCATGTTTGAAACCTCTCTTCGAGGATTAAATTACGACATTTCCGCATATTTACATCATACCCATGATCATCCTTCATTTGCATCCTTACCCAACTTATTCATAATATTCTGTAATAATGATGAAAAGTTTCTCGTATACATATATTGCATAAAATTTTCCTTTTTCCGATCAATGAATAAAATCAAACTCATACATTTTATTTTCATCTCAAAGCATCTGCATGCCTTTACTTTTGACATTAATTGATGATTCATCATTAAGTTTATATCTTTTGTTTGAGTTGAGTAAAAATAGTTATAAATTTTTAGTGTGAAAAATAAAATTTTTAGAGGTTGAAATCATTTGTAATTTTGCAGATTTTCTGAGTTTTTAAACAAAAATATATTTTTCTAAAAATTTAATTTTCATCCTGAAATTAAATAATTGGTGCATCAATGTGAAAATTTTTTATTTGAAATCATCAAATTGAATTTTTAATCAAACATTTTTCACACAAAAACTTTTATACGACCAACCGCATCACACAAGCTTTAATCAACATTCGTCTCCTCGGTTGCAAAAAAAGTAGAAAATTTCATTTCTCATCATCTCTATTTTCCAGTTGAGTGGGATAAAAACTAATAAAAATAGTATACGGAAAACTTTTAAGAGTGAACGGAAATTGTATACGAATTTATGGCTTTTATCATGAGAGTGCTCTTCAGTGTAGGGGAAAGGAGTGAGAAATGTGAGAGAATCAATAAAGAGAGATGTGAAAATTAATGATGTGCAAGGGTGATTATATCTATTCTTCTACTTTTCCTGATCTTTTTTGATGTTTAAATTTTTTCGGTCATTGGGGTTTAAAAATAAATAATTTCTTTTTTATTAAAAATGGGTTATACATCAGAGAAAATTGCCAATCGTATTAATTAATAATAAAATATTTAATTCTTAAAATTTTAATTAATTTTTGTTCAAGATGTGAACTCAGGTGCCTCAATATGTCTTCAAATAAATCTATGAACATATTTAAAAGCTCCAAAAATGATTTGGAAATTTTCTTCTTCAAAATTTTCTTTAACAGCCGCCAATAAATTTTATATTCTCGACTTCCCACGCATCTCACTAATTATTTGGATTCAACCTTTAATGACCTACAAATAATTATAACTGGCTCTTAGATGTCTCAACGCATTTGTATTTGTTACTCACACGAATAATTTTATTTTTTATTGCTACACTAAAAATTCCTGTATTTTTGTCATAAAAAATTGTTAATTTCCTTCAGACACATTAGAAGTCTATTTATGTTCCGTTTTTGGTGCTACTGGAAAAAATTCTTAATTGAGTGTCTAAATTTTTTTTGGGTTTCAACGAAATCCAATGATATGAGTATGACTGTCTATAGTTGCCGAATAGTATCAATTCATAATTTTACAAAAATTCAAGCTTAGGCTTGCCACAAAAATCAAATACATCCATTAGATTTTTTTACATAACGTCACATGAATAAGTTTCAATTTTCCCTAAAGCTGTAAGCAAAAAAAAGCTGTTTCAAATACGATAAAATATTTTCATTTATAATTTTCAATCCACATATATTCACTTAAAAAACTCTCTCACTTGCCACATTTCACCATTCATCTAGATGTGCATTTGAATGGAGTGATTTAATTTTCGTTGTTGCCAGCATGTTATGTTGACAGTTGGGATTTAGTGTCATTTTTTCTTGTTCGTTCAAACTGTCTTTCAGCTGTCCTCTTAAACATTGAATGTTAACTATTTTTCAAGTTTTTAAATTCCATAATTTTCGTGTTAAATTTCGGTGAATTTAAGTTCAAAAATTTAATTTATAATTTGACACAATTCATCAAACAAACCCCCAATTTTTCAGAAAACAAAAGTTATATGAGTGAGATATTTTTCCTCCATTCATGCAGTGCAATGAAGTAAAAAATGTCATCTATGTGTGAGAGAATTTTATCGCTTCCTGGTTGACCTATTTTAAAGTCGTAAAAGTATTCTTAAATGTATAGTATTTGAGTCACGTATGAAGAATATGTTGCAAGCTTGTATCAACGTCAAACTTAACTATGCGATAAACAAAAAAGCACATGCTTCGCCTCAACAATGTAAAAGAAGAAACCGCCTGGATCGTTTTAACATTTTTTGGTAACCATAAAAAAAAACAATTTTTGATTTTTAGGCTTTTAAAGCGTTTTTTATTCTTTTTAACAGAAGCTCTTTTAAAAAAGTTCTTCAAATTATTTTTTTAAATTTAAAAAACCTTTAACAGTTTTGTGTTAATAAATTCTAATTAATGACTCGGATGAACTTCCTTGAACAAAAAAGCTCTTAGTCAGCAGTCACCAGTGCATCATCATCATCACAATCATAATTGATGGGACAAGATGAAAAGTGTGCACACACATCGCATGTGAGCAACAATGAAGTTATTTTTCATTCGCAAAGCATGCACCATTTATCGCTGCTCCGCTTCGTCTGCCAATATCATAAACAGAGAGAGACTCGTGCGAGATCTTTTTTCTTCCACTCGCATTCTGACTAATGAATTTCGCAAACGAGCATCGAAGAAAGGCAGGAAAATCCTCCCGTTTCGAATCGAGTGATTAATATGCTAAATAACAGCAAACATTTAGAAAATATAAGCGAAGCAATTTCGCATATATGGAAATTGAACGCAATTTGTTATCGAGAGTGAAACTTTGCCGATTTTTGGTATTGTTTGCATATGTGCGTGCGTTTTAGGGTGTTTAGTGATTAATTGAGCTTAACTTCTGTTTGCGGTATAAATTTGAGTTTGATGAGAAATTTACGGAAATTGCGTTTAGAAAATAATTTCTTGAAATTAGCTGAAATTTCTTATTTTTATCAAATATTTTTTTGAAAATTTTGATAACCATATTTTTTACGTATTCAACCCAAGATTTTTGAGATCTCTCTTTAAGTACATCCTTAAAGACATCTTAGAAATTCTTGTGGCGCTTCAATACAAAAATAGATTTTGAGTTTTCTTAAACTTGTCCATGAAAAAATTCTTTCTCTTTTACCTCACATGTCAACGATGATGCTAAGACACTCGAAACGTGCCGAAAAGGTTAAAGTGGATGTTGAAGTTTTATTGATACTGAGGCTCACCTTCATTAGTTGAAAAGTCTCTGCATCATTAGTTTCGATTATCATCCTACACACATGTCTTCCACTCATATCCTCATTTCCATTACAAAAGTTTGCCACTCACTAAAATAAGTTGGTTTCAAGATGATGACGAGACAGTTGAGGAGGAAATGTGAAAATATCCTTGAAGTCTATTTTAGTATAATTAAAAAGCGGTTTGTTATTAATAGCGATGACTGCGTTAAACATGGTGACTAATTATAAATTAGAAGATTTCTAGACTTTGGAATTTGTAATAACTCACATTAAAGACTTTGTCTTTCAGTGATAACGCACTTAACAATTATATTCACTAACATCGTTAAATTTTGTAACTGCAATAAAGTATTTGAAACCATAAAAATTTGCATTTGTAATAAATTTAATTTAAAATAAACTCAACAAAATTTATTTCCCATTTTTAATCATTTAATTCCATTAATTGAAACCATAAATAAAATCAATCGAAATGAAAAAATATTTTCACATCGAATTTCAATTTTCAACACATTTCAATGTTAATCCTGCAATGGAAATGGAAATTTTCAATTTATTTGACTTGCCAAAATTATGCAACAGATGAAATCAAACTCAATGTTCAGACGGTTCTCTTTGATTTTGATCAAATAAATTTGATTTGCATCACACAATTCAAATTCGATTTTAATGTGGATGAGTAACCACAACATAAGTTTCGGAATTTTTTATTTTTTTTTAAAAATTTCACACAAAAAAATAAATTAAAATTTTTTTTTTTTTTTTTTTTTATTTTTTTTTTCTTTTTTTTTTTATTTTTAATTTTTTTTTTTAAAATCCTTAAAAAATTTAAATTTAAATGGAAAACGCACTAAAAAAATAAAATTTTATCAGAATTTAACCATGAAAGTATTTTAATTCTAGACATAAAAACTGATGCCAAAAGTTTAATATCTAAATTTCACAATGAAAATATTTTTACTAAACTTTCACATTTTATTTATAAATTCAACCGTCGAGCATAAAATCCTCTGAAACATTCAGAGTGAAATAGTATTATTACAGACCATGTATAGTATTTAAAATACGAGTAACCACTTTGTATGATTTTATTGCATTTCATTACATCACATTTGAGTGCTCTTTTAACTAAACATTGAGCTTGTTATTTTACATGAAAACTCGCTTTGTACTGCATATAGAGTACAATATACTTTTTCACATAAAGGTTTAATGCTGTGCGATGTGCATAGTAAAAATATACCAATATGAAGCCATTTTGCAGTGCATTTTTTTGGAGAAAAGGTCACAGTTTTCTATGCCATTAATTAATGAAAAAAATGTCTCTTAACTCTTGATAGTTGAAACAATTAATTAGCTTCAATTCTTTAAAAAAATGTCACATTTTTTCTTAACAATCCCCTAAGCTGATCAAAGTTACAGTGTTTTTTGTAATTGACAACGGAGGTAGGCAATAATCCCACGCTACATTAATTCCACGATTTTTTTGGAAATAATTCCACTAGGAAGCCTTAGTGGAATTATTTCCAAACTTTCGGGAAATAATTCAACGGTTTTCTAAATCGTGGAATTATTGCCAAACTTTCAGGTAATAATTCCACTAAGACTTCCTAGTGGAATTATTTCCAAATTTTCGGGAAATAATTCCACTAAGGCTTCTAAGTGGAGTTATTTCCAAACTTTCGGGAAATAATTCCACTAAACTTATGATTATTTCCAAAATAATTTTTTTAAATCGCAAAATTATTCCCATAAAAAAAAAAAAAAGTTTATATTTTTTTACTTTTCTTAATCTACACTACCCATATATTTTACAAGAATTTTCTCATACACATATTCATTAACCATTTAAATAATTTTCAAACTCACTTAACCAAATTAAAATAAAAAATAAAATTTTTTAATTTTTTTCCAATACAAATTTTAGGCAAAAATTTTTATAACTCAAAATCAATTTTATTCAGTAAATTCAAAAAATGGCAAATATTTTATAAATTATAACTCATACTTTTTGCGATGCCATTTGCATCAATAACAGCTTTGCACCGACGAGGCATGGAGTCCACAAGCTTGATAAGTATTCCAATAATTTTATACCAAACTTCCTTAATCATCTCAAAAGTTCTTTTCCATTCGATGTTTTCGATCACTAAGTTGTCGAGCAACATAATAACCAAACATGTTCAATGGGGTTTAGGTCTGGCAATTGCGATGGCCAGTCCAAAACACGAATTTTCTTAGTAGCAAAGAATTCTTTACCACTTTTATGAGTGCTTTGATCGTTATCCTGTTGAAAAATCCATCCATATCATTTTGTCCTTTCATGAGGCAGCATAATCTTAGCGATGGCAAATGGCATCGCAACAAAGTACTGAGTTATAATTTATAAAATATTATCCATTTTTTAATTTCACTGCAATAAAATTATTTTAGTTATAAAATTTCTTCCCTAAAACTTATTCCCCATTAAAAAAATTTTCAAAAAATTTATAATTTTTTAATTTTCCAATTTTTTTCTAAAGTAGTTTCCCAAATTTCATTTAAATAGTTAATGATGACTGTATATTCAGAAAATATCTTCCTAAAATATATGCCCTAGTGAGATAAAAAGAAAAAAATTCTCATAAAACTTATTTTATTATTTTTTACATGCGAATAATTTTCGAATTCAAAAAATTATTTTAAATAATTCCACTACAAAGCCTTATGGAATTATTTCCAAATTAATAACTCCACTACGAAGCCTTAGTGAATTATTTCCCGAAAATTTAAATAATTCCACTAGAAGTCAGTGGAATTATTACCTGAAAGTTTCAATAATTCCACGATTTAAAAACCGGATTATTTCAAAGTTAAAAATTCCACTAAGCTCCTAGTAATTATTTCAAAAAATCGTGATAATGTAGCGTGGGATTATTGCCTACCTCCATTGACAACTACGAGAGAGATTTTTCTCATAGCAGGCAGCTCTCACTAATTGGAAGCTAAAAATAAAAAAAAATTAAAGAGAATTTTGTTCTAGTTTAAATTACAGAACGATCCTGAGCGTGAAACCTTCTAAATTTTCATTAACCTCATCCGTTATTATGTTTTCCCTCGCATTAATTACTCTGCATATCAAATTAAAAATTATTTTTCAACTAAAGTTTTTGTTATGAAAGTTGTCGGAATTTTCCTCTTTGCATCCTGCTTTCGGCTGGCAAGCAATTAATTACAATTCATAGAAGACTAATTTAGCGCTCAATTCACAGTGTTGAAATTAATTTTCACGGAAGTGCATCATGAAAAAGCTTCCATTAATCAACATCATCTGAAACTTTTTCACTTCATCTTACTGGAAATTTTTTTATTTCACAACAAAAATTTGATTTTACGAAGAAAAATGGTGTGAGTGAAATTTTTTCATTTTTTCTTTTTAAACCAAATTTAATCAGTTATAAATTCTAACTTATAAGTTGATTTAATTTTTAATTAACTTTGACGACCACTTTGTCATTTGTCGCAACTTTACAAAAGTATAAAAAAATTCATTTACTTAAAATAATAAATCAATTCTGAAATATTTATTCTGACATTGTCAGGAAACTCAAAAAATTCTTCCTGCAGGAAAATGAAAAGTCAATTTAGAAATGCATCAGGTCGTTTAAAGCGAGATGGGAGAAAAAGTTTATCGTTGTGCACCTTCTCACGAGCACCTCAACGACACAACTCTCGACAGCAGTCAACAATTGTAAAAAATCAACAAATAAAAGTTTGATTCCAAACGTGATTCAATTTCCTTATTTGCAAGGGATGTGAACTAGAAAATTTAAAAAAATAAGTTTGTTTTAAAAAATTTTGAAAGCTTTAAAATTTTTTTTAAAAAAATGCAAAACTTTAAAAGTCAATTATTAAAAAAAATTAAATTTCTAAATTGTGCATCTTGTCTTTAACCAATGTCAACTTTTAATGTATATATCTAGCAAATATAATTCCACGTCAGAGATTCATTCTTGACTTTCGAAGCTTAAAATTACATTTGGATCTTGTCAAAAATTGCTGTCATTATATGATGTTATTTACATTCAATTCATATTTTAAAGAATGTTTTTTCGCAAACAAAAAAATTTAAAAAATTAAACGAGCACATGTTGTAATTACAGTTTTCACAATAATTTAATTAGCCTCATTTATCATCATCACCGAGTGTCATTAGAAAGTAATTAAAGTACAATTTTCATTTACTCGACACACCTTCCATGCATGGTGTGCACAATTAAACACGTTCTCTTTTAGTCAAGTGTTTTGATGAGAAATTTACGGCTCAATGACATAAAAATAAACTCAACGAGCATCCTCAAAAGCCATAATCGATTTTTTTTTCAACAACATCTCTGGTAATTTTGGACTAGAGAAAATGATCCAATAACAATATGAGCGTGTGAAGATGAATTTAATGTATCACTCCTTAAAGAAAATAAAAAAATAAATCACCCTGTCTTGTTTTGATTTCGATAAAAATTAAAAAATTAAAATTTAAATGGAATAAGTAATTAAAAATTATAAGATTCACACTCAGCATTAAGACAACCGAAACCATAAGAGGATTAAGTCAAAAATAGGTCTGGAAACAGTCAATTTAATCAAATTCATGCCGCATGGAAAACAACCAAAAAGAAACCGTCACAGTCCCGATATAGCGAATTCCAACAACAAAAAAGTCAACATGGGTGAAAAAGGAGATTTAGATCAACAATCACTAGCAATTCTACTTGCGCGTTTTGATAAACAAGATCTGGAAATGGGAGGAAAATTAGATGCTCTTGAAAAGTCGTCTTTAACATTACAAACAGCAGTTGAAAAAATAACTCGTGATATGGCTTCGATCAGCAATGATTTAAATAAAACAACTAAGGCGGTTGAAATTGTTGAAAAGGATGTCGATAAGCTAAAAATTGATGTCGCTGATGTTCAAACTATTAAGCATAAACTTGAGCAAGAGCTACTGAAATGTGATGTTACAATATTCGGCATCCCAGACGGTTACCACAACAAAACAGACGATCTCATCGACACCTTTAATCGCACACTGGAAATGTCTCTCAATCAAAACTCATTTGCACGAATTAATACTTTCAATCGAAGAAACTCTCAATGCATGGCTCGGCTAAGTTTCTATGATATCAAGGAAAAAAACATCTTCATGAAAAGAGTCGATCAGCTGTCACGAGATAACGAAGGAAAGAGACATCCATTAGTCGTCGAAGATTTTTTTGAAGAAGTTGCAAATCCTCCATCAGAGCTATGTGGTAAACTGCTTTCAATCTCAAACACTCTCACAAAACACAATCAAGAGCTAATTAAAATGAAAAAGTCAATTAGGCCAGCGATTTTATTTGAACGGGAAGGAAGAATTTTGATCAAAAAGGACTTCACGAGTAGGACTTTCGAAATGAACTCTGTTGATCAAATTAAACAATTCGTCAGTGAATGCAGAAATAAGTAAACTAATGTTTCTAAGTAAGGTGAGTCCAGAGCATTAATTGACCTCATCGCGTTAAATGATCAAAAAAAAACTTTCTTATCGGAGTAGTTTTGCTTTAAATAAAAAATAAAAAAAATTACATAAAAAAAATTCTTCTTTAATTTACTTCAAGCCTGTTCTAGAAATTTTTCCTTCATAATCATCACTTAGTAATCTTACTATTATTGCTTGGATCAACGCTCAAGATTATTTCTGTTTTATTAATTCATGTCTGAAAGTGGAGCTTTCGACTGTTAGTTTGTCGGCAACCTATGAAAGACATATAAAAATAAACCGATAATCTTGTATATTTTAATTGGTGAGCTATTTATTTTTTGAAAGTGTTAGTATGTGAATTATGATATTTGGGAGATTGTGATAAGAGAAGAAAAGTTAAAAGTATACAACTAATTACACTAAATTCTCAACAACTTGTGATCACACCATGTGACTGAATTGTTTATAAAACTAATTAGAAGGCCAGCTACTGAGCTGTTTTCAAACTCCTAAAAATTCTAAGATGTCAAACAAGCGACAACATGGGTCAAATAAAATGCGAAACGCCTCAATGAATTTTATGCGACGTCTCTTTCAAAGCATATTCACAAAAATCACTCAATAAAAAATTTCTAGTCGATCCTAATTATTAATTACATTGTTGCGTATTCTATAATGTTCTCGAAATAGTCTCGTTTACTTGCTGGCAGTTAATAAGCAATAAGAAATTATACTAACTTAGTATGACTTATAATAGATATCAATCAGCCACTGTAAGGACTGAAGTATAAAACTTGATCTTACTTTGCTTAAATAAATTCAACAAGTACTATTGCTAAATATGAACAACTTGAAAATACAACATCCTTTAAAAGCTAAAAAAAAAAAATGAAAAATGAAAGTTAAAACTATTTCGATGAGTAAATTTTAATCGTATTTTTAGAATGCCAGATAATTCACTATAGTTCAACCAAAAAATAAAACAATGCTCTGTGCTCAAGCTTATAAAGCATAATTAAACTGAAATTTATCTTTTCATGCACTTTGAAGAATTTTTTTTTCTATATATCCTCTTTTACACTCAAGATTTCGAGTGTAGTGTCTTATAATTTAAGAAAAAAATTATTTTTTCTTTTTACAATGTTTCAAATTATAAATGATATCAAAAATAATCTAAATCTTAGAATCTCATCACGTGGTCAATTTATTTCACGTACTTTAATTCATGATTTTAATTTAATTCATCTAAATATTCAATCGCTTAGGAACAAAATAACGAATTTTTGCAATTTCATCAAAAATTCCAATACAAATTTTCATGTGATTGTTCTCTCTGAAACTCATCTTAGGACTGACGACATACCATATTTTAATATCCCGGGTTACAAAGCAGAACACTCCATTAGATTAGGAAATGGTTGGGGGGGAGTGTCGATATATGTTAGGAGAGACTACTCTGACTTTAATGTCATCCATTCAATAGAATTTGACCTAAACAACAGCATATTAATAGAACTCACTAGATATCCTTTTAAAATACTTGGATTTTATAAGTTTCAAAACTGCTCGGATCAAAACTTTCTTAGACATGTTGAACAAGTCTTAGTTGAGCATCAGAACTGTATTTGTGTTGGTGACTTTAATATTAATCTATTTAATATTAATTCAGATATACTAGCAAGAAAATATTATGATCTTGTAATTTCTTCAGGGTTCATTTTTTTAAATGACCTCTCTGCTTCTACAAGGACCTGTCGTAGAGCTGATGGCTCGGAATCTAACACCTTAATTGATCACATTTTCAGTGACATTCCGTTCACCAAACCAAACTATGATTTTCATTTCTACCTTGATACTCTAATGGGGGATCATAAGGCGTTTCTTTTTTCGATAGATCTGAAGAACGATTTCACTCATTCCGCAAAAAAATTTATCAAAATTACAAAAACGAAACATGATGTCATCAAATCAAATAAATTAATTGAAAATATCCAAGCTGATAATTTTGGAGACTTCCAATTAAAGTTAAAAACAATCTTTGATAAAAACACAACTTGTGTCCTTAAAAAAGATCGATTTCGTAAACCATTTATGAACAACGAAATACTTACTCTAATGGTAATTCGCCAAAAT
Source organism: Tanytarsus gracilentus (assembly GCA_038502055.1). NCBI lineage: Eukaryota > Metazoa > Arthropoda > Insecta > Diptera > Chironomidae > Tanytarsus > Tanytarsus gracilentus. The sequence continues at coordinate 6,978,255 of JAXRKN010000040.1, read as the reverse complement.
TACTACCATCTAAAAAAAAGATTTCCATGGAGCAATAAAATGATCGAAAAGTTCCGTTTTTACAGAAATCTAGTAAACAGCAAATGCGCCGATGCTAAGAGAGACTTCTTCAATCTTAAATTCCAGAGAGACTCGAATGACCCGAAACAATTCTGGAATCATGTCAATAATCTAATCTATAATAGAGATAAAAAACCACATAACACATGTCAAGCATTAAAAATTAACAATACTAACGTAACAAATAAAATTGCTATCTGCGAACATTTTAATGCACATTTTACATCTGTAGCTGAGAGGATAAAAAGGTCAATATCTACTAACACATTTCACTTTAATTTAATCCATGATGCTGAGGAATATATAATTAGATATCCGTTAAATCTCGAACTGCTAAAGTCAACAGAGGATGACTTTCTTGTAATTCTCTCTAGGCTAAGCAACTCAAATGCACTCGACTACTTTGGATTCAGCAATAACACTCTAAAATGTCATAAGGATGCATTAGCCAAACCTCTTTCAGAGCTTACTAATGACTGCATTATTAATGGCTTTTTTCATCCCTCATTAAAGATTGCCAAAGTCAACCCATTATATAAAAACTCTGGAACGAACAAAGAAGTGAACAATTATAGACCTCTATCAATCACTCCAATTGTATCAAAATGTATTGAAGATTTCCTGTTAGGAATTCTATCAACATATCTTTTCAAAAATGAAATAATCCATAAGAGCCAATTTGGCTTCACTAAGGGATCTAGCACTGAAGTCGCGACTGTTCATGTTTTGAATGAAGTATATAATAATAAGTCAAAGTCTTTATCGACTGCAATCTTATTCATTGATCTTCAAAAGGCTTTTGACTCGGTCACTCATGAAATTCTCATTAACAAACTTAGAAAGATAAAACTTTCTAATAACTTAATAACACTCTTTAAATCCTACTTTGTCGACCGATATCAATATGTACAGATTGAAGATTCAAAAAGTCCACACATGTCTATAAATGCAGGTGTCTTCCAAGGCTCTAAACTTGCTTCTCTTCTCTTCATTCTTTATATCAATAATATATTTTCACTCCCTCTTAATGGAAAAATGTTCCTTTATGCTGATGATATTGCAATTGTTTACGGTGCAAAAAATGTCTCTGAACTTAAGACTCAAATGGAAAATGACTTAATTCTCTTAAACTGCTGGCTCGAAAACCACTATTTATTATTAAATCTATCAAAAACAAAATACGTTTTCTTTCAATCAAGAGCTTATTTCGACTATTTCATTCCAGGTAGTTTAAATTTACTTTTCAAGGGTGCTACTATCAACCGTGTAAGCTCTTATGACTACCTAGGCATAATAATTGACGAACGACTAAACTTTGAAGAACACATTAATTCAATTTCCTCCAGAATCTTATCTACTATTTTTGCTATCAAAAGAATTCGTTCTTTTATTAGTGTGAATACTGCGCGGCAACTTTACTTTCAGCACATACACTCTCTACTGATCTACCTTAATAGCTGCTGGAATGTTGCTGGAAGTACACGAATTGAGACGTTAGCGGTTCTTCAGAGAAAAGCTTTAAGAATTATATATTTAAAAGATATATACTTCCCAACAAAGCAGCTCTTTACACATCAGATTCTACCTTTATTGCATCTTAATACATACCAAATACTTATACTAACATTTAAAATGATCAATAAACTTCATAGATCTAATGTTCTAGTCCCTTTAAGAGGAGAAATCTCTGGAAGAGTAACAAGACAGTCAAATCTTTACAATACGACACGGTCCTGCGACAAAGACTTTTTTAAAAGAGGATTTAGTCAATTTAACCTCTTACCAGAAAACATTAAACAAATAAGATCATTAAGCAAATTTAAGAATGCGTTAAGAAATTTCCTTTACAATACATATTTGAATTCAAATTGACCACTGTTGAGATTCTAGTCGAGATTTAGATTACACTATTTTTTCACATATGTTTATATGATAATCAAAACAATTTGTAAAAAAAATTATTATACATGGCTTAGCCATAAAAATAAAAATTTATTACCTTTGGATTACAAAAAAAGACACGGTGAGACTTTTGTCGTTAAAATGTCGTGCTTATCATTAACTGCGATCATTGATTTCCATTATTCATGCACCATTGAAGGAGCGAGATAACGGCAGTTTATAATGCTCAACTTCTGTACTATCTTGCTCTCTTGGTAATTGCACATTACACAAAAGATTGATGGAAATTCTTTATTGGCGTGTGTTTCATTATTATTATACCTTCTACATCTTTGACAATTTAGTGGTATTGTGAAAATCTGTTGACAGTGTAAAGTGGTGACATATCGAAGGCAATTAAAAAATTCCTCTAAATGAATTTTTTTTCTGGACTGTCAAAAAAAGGTTGCTCGTCGCTCTGTCACGTGTTTTAAAGGGCCGAAAATTATTTATTATTTACAAAAAAAATCAAAATTTACTAAAATTAAAAAAAAATTGGGCATGACGCCGGGGCGAAAAAATATTTCTTGTTTTTTTTACACCGATCTAGATATAAAAAAAATTTTAAAAAAAATTATTATAATATTACTTAATTCTACTTAAAACCTACTAAAATTAAGCATTCTTTCGCATTTTAAATTATTCAAATAACACTTTATCAAAAAATGTACTGAGAATAATTCAAAATTCGAAAAAATCCCTAATTTTTATCTCTAATCTTAATTGAAAATTCCTAACGACTAAAAATTTTGAAAGGAGGGAAAAAATCAAAATTTACTAAAATCAAAAAAAAAATGGGCATGACGCCGGGGCGAAAAAATATTTCTCGTTTTTTTTAGAACGATTTAGATATAAAAAATTTTTTTAAAAAAAATTATTAAAATATGACTTAAATCTACTTAAAACCTACTAAAATTGAGCATTCTTTCGCATTTTAAATTATTCAAATAACACTTTATCAAAAAATGTAGTGAGAATAATTCAAAATTCGAAAAAAACCCTAACTTTTATCTCTAATATTAATTGAAAATTCCTAACGACTAAAAATTTTGAAAGGAGGGAAAAAATCAAAATTTACTAAAATCAAAAAAAAAATGGGCATGACGCCGGGGCGAAAAAATATTTCTCGTTTTTTTTAGAACGATTTAGATATAAAAAATTTTTTAAAAAAAATTATTAAAACATGACTTAAATCTACTTAAAACCTACTAAAATTGAGCATTCTTTCGCATTTTAAATTATTCAAACAACACTTTATCAAAAAATGTACTGAGAATAATTCAAAATTCGAAAAAATCCCTAATTTTTATCTCTAATCTTAATTGCGAATTCCCTAACGACTAAAAATTTTGAAAGAAGGGAAAAAATCTAAATTTACTAAAATCAAAAAAAAATCGGGCATGACGCCGGGGCGAAAAAATATTTCATGTTTTTTTTAAACAATTCTAAATATAAAAAAAAAATTTAAAAATTATTGAAAGTCGAAATCGAAAATTCCCTAAATCTACTGTAGTAAATGAAAATTCCCTAACTATTGAACATATTTTTATGTTTATGATGCTTCATTTAGCATTAATTTAATTAAATTATGCTCTCGCAATCTAACTTTTATCTCTAATCTTAATTGAAAATTCCCTAACGACTAAAAATTTAGATAAAAGGAAAAAATCTAAATTTACTAAAATCAAAAAAAAAATGGGCATGACGCCGGGGCGAAAAAATATTTCTTGTTTTTTTTAAACAATTCTAAATATAAAAAAATTTTTTTTAAAAATTATCGAAAATTTAAATCAAAATATTCCCTAAATCTACTTGTAAATGAAAATTCCCTAACTACTAAACATATTTGTATGTTTACGATGCTTAATTTAGCATTAATTTAATTAAATTATGCTAACGCAATAAAAATAATTTAAAGGAAGCATTCTAAACGCGCATTTTCCTGAAACATAATAAAATGATTAAATTTAACAAATAGCATGTTTCTTCCTAAGCTCACAACAATTTTAAAGTTCCCTATAATAATTTTAAAACATGCTTTTTGTTTTAATTTTAAATAATTTTTAATTCATAAGGAATTATTTTAATTACAATTGATTTATCGATTCATCCAATATACATAATACTGGCAATTTTGAAAAATTCTGACAGGCTTAAGAACTTTAGAATTATTAGATATTTAATATCTCTTTCCATTTTAGCCGAAAATTTCGTAAAAACTTGATTTAAAGTGGGATCTAAATCAAGAGAAAAGCCATTTAAAAATAGCTGTGGCTTTTTGTATCGCCACTTAAGGAAAAGAAAGTTAAGTTTACGATCGCACTCGAATGAATCGATAATATCAAAAGTAAACTCCAATTTTTTCAAATGCACAGAGAGAAGCTCTGGCATAAGATTAATATTTGGAGCACGCATAATAAAGCTCCCAATGAACTCAACCAAGTCCATTTTACCATCAACCCGAATAATGCTTTTTGAAATTCGAGTTTTCTTGACGGTCATACAACCGACAAGATCAACAAGAGATGTTTCAAAAACATAGCCGACTCTCTCCTTCGGCATGTAAGCCCCGTCACCATCGTCTTCTTCAACACCAAGACACAAATGCTGTCGAACACAGCCGCCAAACTAAAAATATTTTAAAATTCACTTTAGAACATCTCAAAAACATGAAAAAAAATTACAAGTTTGAAAATTTTATAAAAATATTTTGAATTTGTCACTTTTATTATAGAATTTAACGCAAATCACTGAGATTATCTAAGTTAAAATTTTTTCAAAGTGAATTTCTTCGAGATAATTGACAAATTAAAATTAAATTCAATCTAAAGATATATCCAGGGATACATCATCAATAATGTTCAATTATTTTCTTTTATTTAAACAATTCCCATCGAGTGCAAAAGTGGAGATCAGGAGATCAGGAGCTGAGTCAACTAAACCTGAAGTTTCAACAACTATCTCAAAATTTAAATATTATTTAACAATAGACTATTTTCAACTCATTAACAATCACTTGCTTTTCTTCTTCTTCAATCTTAATCAATGTTTCATCCATATACAAGCAATTGCTAAACTAAAAAGATCCAAAAAATTTTCGCAGATATTTTCCTCTAAGGACTCCCGCATCTGACAAAATTTTTCATCACCCTAAAAACAGCAAAACAAATCTATTTCTTTCGAATTAAATCTCTTCTTATACAGTTGCACAGTTTCTCGAATGTTGCTGAAAAATCAAAAATTTAAAGTTTAGATGGAACCCAATCAAAAATGCTTCGTTTCTCAAAAATCCTGCACTCAAGATATTCAATCCTATTCAAAATTAAGAGACGACTTTTAACTTAAAATTTTTTAAGATCAATAGCTGAAGTCACTAGTCTCAAACTGAGGCAATCATTGGATACTAAATTCGATAATATATTTCATTTTATTAAAAATTTAATTTAAGATCTCGGACAAGGCAAAAAGTTTTTTTTAACGTTGTTTTGATAAATTTAACAAATTGGCAATGGAACTTAAAAAAGTTGAGGACTAAAGGAAAGTTTAAACAATACACAATACTTTAAGAATTATTTGTTTGGGCTCTATCTGCGAAGCTAACTTTTTAGAAAGTTTATATAGATAAAAGATCTTTTATTTCTCTAAATTTTTGTCTACAAAAAGGATCTGTTTGAATTCGATTTCGAAGAGTTGCAACTCGGAAATAAAATTACAAAAAAGTTTCAAAACCCACTCGTGGGTGTTGCCGCGTAACCCAACTCATCAGATCAGTATTTGAAAATCGAGTGCATAAAAAATAATTTTCGAGTGCATTAATACAAACAGTTAAAAATTAAAAATAAGTTTAGTGGACATAATTTTGAAAATTTGACTTTACGACCTATATTTGACTCTAGGCTTTAATAACCTAAGTCCTAAGTACCTCGGACCTATTCCATCCTACTAGGCATCAAAAGACGAGTTTAACGACATACATGAAGCCATAGTTCTGAAAAATGGACATTTAGGCTATCCGTGGCACGACTGGCCGTCCATGATGGACATTCCTCAAAAATCATCTATGTCAATCGATTTCTGGTCAAATTACGAATCAATGCCAATCGATTCCTGGTTAAATTACGATTTCAACGATACCCATGAAGCCATATAAGAGAAAATTTGTATGAAAAATGGACATTGTGGCCGTCCATGGCACGACCTATGGTCATGACTCGAAAAATTCCTAAAATGGGCTAATAAAAATTCTAAGAGCTACCATCTGGCGAAAACTAGAAGTCTCTAGGTAGCTCAGGGGCTGAGATCTCGATGGAACAGACGGACAGACGGAAAGATGAGTATATAAGCGTTATCACAACTTTGTTGGGTTACGCTAAAAAAATTATTTGTGAGAAAAAAGTAAACATATTTATTTTTCCCCAAATGCAGACTCACTCTGCTAAACAGTAGTACAACATCTTCTAACTAAACAACCTTAATTTTTAAAAATCTTCCAACGGTGCACTTTTCATGATTAAATTGCCTTTCAAAACAATATACAATATTCACTTTATTATTACTAAGGTTGCTCATGAAGCTACTAACAGTTTATTAATTTAATTACAATCAAAATTTCAATTTTTTGACAATTTTAAATCCTAATTCAACGACTCAATAAAACAAATTTTAAATTTCAAACTAGGCACAAAAACATCTCTGATATTCATTTGGAACAACTTTAGTTATTGAATATGGATGTGTTTTTCGCAATTTTTAACGATATCGTGGTGAATAAATATAAACTAATAATTTTATCCACAAGAGAAGTGTTAAACACTAAACACTCACATCTTCTAGCACAACTTCTTGAATTATCTTCAAGATTCTCACGCCACCATCGTCATCGTCATAAGTGCAACTACATTGCTTTCGAGTATATCCGCCACCGTCATCGTCTTTGCAACCAATTTGCTTTCGTGTGTATCCACCATCGTCATCGTCATCGTCTTTGCAACTTCGTTGCTTTCTTAAACATCCGCCCATCTAAAAATAATTAAAAATTTAATCAAAAAATTATGTAAATATTAAAAAAAATTTCGAACATAACAATTATTTTTTTGTCACTGTTACAAGTATTGAAATTTTTATATTTTAGGCTTATCGTGATTTTACTTACAGTTATCCTTTTACTTCAAGTCCAAATGATATCAATAATCTAGCTTTAATTATTTGATATCTTTCCTCTTTTAGAAATTTTCGCTTTCTGATTGATTCCTTAGATCAAAAATTATTTATTTTTCCACATAACCCCTTTTATTTTAAAAAGATATTCTTTGAATTTGAGCTCTTTGAGAGTTTTAATTTTTAATCATAATTAAATTGTGAGATTTTTAAAAAATAAATAAATTAGGTGTCTTTCGTAGATCATACAATGCAATGTAAATAAGAAAATTAATAGGACAATAATTAATATTTAGAGATTTGAGAGCTTGAAATTTCGCATATTTTTAATTATACGTGTTACTTTTTGAAAGCATAAAAACTTTTAATTTTAATTTCTACTTTAACTTTCAAAGTTGAAAAAAATCATTATTCTGCAGGTTGTAATAAATAAAAAGGATTTCGTAATTTAACAAATGATTCATAGACAACCTTCAATAATTAAAAATATTCTCTTGAATGGCGCTTTTAAGTAAGGTAAAATAAAGATATTGGATGCAATTAAATATTTTACAAAAATGCTTTGAAATTTATTTGCAAATCTGCAAAAATTAAAACAAAACTTTTATCACAAAATATTTTGAAACTTTTACATAAGCTCACCATAAAAAAGTTTTTTGACCTCTCATTATTCCATCAGAACATACAAACCTGCACAAAACTTTTCTATCGCATCGCTTAATTTATTTTAAATGAACTCACATAAGTCCTGATGACAAGAGTAATTTAACACATTTACCACTGATGTTCTGAATGACATCTGAATACACGTATATGCAGCTCATACCAGAGTGAGGGCTTTAGAAACGATTAGGAAGCAACACAGAGAGTTCATATAAGATGCGAAAGTTTTATTTTGTGTGCAAAAAAAGAGAGATGAACATGTTCATCCATCTGTGATGGGAGAAAAAAGTTTGTGCAAGTGAGTTAAGAAAGATTTTGCTGTTTCATAATTTCGTATTTTGTGTTTGTTCTTCGTTAGTTTATGTTTCATTTAATGAAATGAAGAGGAAATGTAAAGTTGTTGTGGATACGAAAGAGAAAGAATTTTTTTTTGCAACAGAAAGAGTTCAAGTGGTTTCTGGCTTGTAACTTTTGACTATGAAAAAATAAATTTTTAATTGTAAGGAAATTTTAGCAACAAATTTTGATGAAATTATTAATTATCGAAGCGATTAATTAAAAATTCTCTTCCCTCTTTTCGTCACGTGAATTTTAATTAAAAACATTTTTAATCAAATAAATTTTTTAATTTACTAACTTTTACCTCAAAGAAGCTTCAAAAAGATGGCAAAAAATTTCTTCGCAATCGCTCAAATAAACGAAATTGAAAAAGTTCTCAAACCTCAAAATTTTAAGTGGATTTTTCTGCGTCTTTGAAAAGATATCAACGCATTTTTATGATGAAAAATATTTGAAGAAGAAATAATTTAACTTTTTATGATTTCGGCAAATATGCATAGGAATGTAACAGGATGTGGGCGATGAAAGCGCAATTTTCAAATAAAATAAATTTTTTTAATAAATTCACATTAACCGAAATTATTTAATCAAAAAGTGAGAGTTGATGTTGCTCATAAATTATGCAACAAGTGTCCTAAAGGGCTTAGCTCCCACATTGCATATTGACTTTTTCAGTAACTCAAAATCAATGAAGTGACTAATTTGTGATTAATTAATTTTCACCTTTATTTTACGCACGAGACTAACTGAAAGCTTCACTAAATATAACGTAGAGACGAGCACGTGCTAAAGTTTGTTTTGCCCATTCATTGCATAATTTATGGCACGCAATTTTCGCGCAGCACCGAATCATTCAACCTTGATGCTTTAAGCAAGGCCTGAAAAGCAAGTGCACGCGCTTTTGTGACTTCCATTAACAAAAGTGCACATATTTAAATTTAGTAAAAATAATCTCACAGAACCTGTATCCTAGCACGGTAAACATGAAAGCTTTTCGTTGACATCAACAACCAACGTGCAGTGGAGGAACCACCATCTACATAACTAAACCCTTTCACTTAAATCAAATGTGCGCAGATGTGCACAAAAAATGTCCGTGCACTTGCTTTCCAGGCCTTGGCTTAAAGCATTTATATTGACTGACTTTCGGTATGTCCATGAGCTTTAAATTTAGTGAAGAAAAAAATTCGTGAAGAGAGCAAAAATGTGTTCAGAAGTGATTTCGACTCAAATCATCCGGATGATGAGTTCATCGATTGATCTCTTCGCCACATTTATCATTCATACTTGAGTGACTTTAGGCATACACATTTGATACCTTCGCTCTTTATTTGTAGCTGAAATTCAAGAGCGATGCTTTTGTAAACTGATATTACTTTCGCCGCACGTGGGATTTTTGGTAACGTGAGAGTTATTTGTGTTAAATAGCATACTTTATGGCTGTAAGCTTCATAATGTTTGGAAAATTTTCTACTTGTGAATTTTCTCTCTCGATATTTTGAACATTTTTGGGGACGAAAAAATTTGCTTTGAGACATTTAAAATAAAATTAAAAAACTAAGTTTTTATTGAAAAAACTCGAATGTGAAAAAAATTAATTAAAAAATCACAAAATTTTTAAATCCATTCTAATCTAAATTTAAAGAACATAAATTTTACGAGTTTTGGAGAGCATCCAGATGGGTTCACATTAAGAAAATGAATTTTATTATAATTGGATTTTTCCATTCTGGACTCAAGTGAGTGATGACTTTTGAATTTTTTATGGTCAGTTGCAGACGAAAAAAACAATAAATTATGCACAAGAAATCCTTTTTGTGAGATAAACTTGATGGAAATGTGGTTCAGAGGTTTAGCGATCTATTTTTTACATCTGTGAGAAAAAGTGAGAAAAATAAAAGTATAAATTTTTGTCATTTGTGTTTACTTTGGAAAACCTTCAAGCACTAATTTTTCTGAAAATTGTTTTCTGTCTTAAATCATAAACAATTTGAAATTTGACGAGTTGAAGTTTAAAATAAACAAAACAATGTTGAATATTTAAATTAAATTTTCTGTCAAGAAAATTTTCAAAATATTTTATTCAGAACGAAAATTTAGGCTCGAGGCCAAATTAATCAAACCAGCTGCCAGATGTCGATGGTAAACAATTAATGATAAGTTTTCAATCAATATTTTGATCAAGAACATCAAAACATTCCAAGAATCTTCTCAGGACTCTTCATTATAAAAAATTAATTTTTTTCTTTCTAAAGATGTTTAAAAAATTAAGCACAAAAGAAAATTTGAAACATGTTTAATTTTAATTAAAATCTCACATCCGATAACGTTGACTTCACTTCCACTTTGATATTTTCGTCCATAGTTTAATTAGAATTTTTCGACGTTCCCTAAAAATTATTTTCCTGTAATTTCCTCATGAAAAATATGTGTAATGTCAATTTAATTTTCCACGATTCACACCCACCAAATTTGCTCTAATTAATTAAAATGATATCTTTGAAATTATGATGAGAATTCCTAATAAATTTCTGCGAATATCTCAAAAAAACAAGTGATAAGGCTCTGGAATACTCCAAATTTCTTGAAATTTGACGTTCAAAGGAAATTTTAATTTGGAAATTGAAAAATATGTCTATTTCCAAACAAAAATTCTTCAATTTAATTAAATTTTCGGAACATCAAAAATTTAATGCACATTGATTCAATTTTAAATTTTTACTTTTTAGGTCTACTTTACGAAAATTTTAGAATAAAATTTTAAAAATCTTATTGACACAGAATTTGCGATGATAAGCAGAAAAACTTGACAGAAACGAATATAAATGAGTTTCCATATCGATAATAAAATTATGTTTCGTAGTATAAGCAGAAAACACCTGAAAAGCTCGAGTGCGTGAAAAATTGAAAAGCTGATGAAGAAATTTAATTTCATGCTCATCTTAAAAGCTTCTTTAAGCCAGATGGATACGCTCATGTACGTCATGTTTTTCTTTTTCGATATGTAATTTTATGCTTGTCTAACTGCTTTGAATTGAGTTGGATAAAATGAGGGAAGAAATTTTATTAAACCAAAAAATAATATTTTTATCATAAATAAATCTACAAAACTCATTCTAAGGTAAATGAACGAAGCCTTCAAAAGTTCAACAAAGCATGGAACAAGTAAATCATGCGAATGGCATCAAAGTCAGTATTTATAGCATGGAGCTTCACTAGAACACATTCAGTGCTAACTTAAGCAGCTTTGTGTTTACATTGTCTAAGAATCTTTTAGTTTCTTCATAATCAGTAACATATTTCATTTTTTTGTAAGTGGTAAAAAAACTTCCTTGCTGTTGAAAATATGAAAATTTATGAAGAAAACTTTTTAATTAAAATTTTGAGCGAGTTTAAAAAGTTTCTTTGAACTTTGGAGGTTTTATACTTTTAAGCGTCAAAAGATGAGAAGAGAAAGAATTTTTAAATTAACAATTTTCAAAAAGAAGAAATTTATTTGATTATAGTTCAAAGTTCAAACTTTTTAAATTTTTATAATGAACCTATTTTTAATGTAGAGTAAATTTTTACACTTCTTAAGTTTCGGTTATTTAATCGAAGGTTGACCAAACCTTTAAAAGTTTAACTAAAAACGAAAAATTCATTTTTCACTCCTTTAAAGTTTTTAATGATTAATAATTTATTTTCTCACAGTAAATTCTGAACTTCTTCATTGCTTACAAGAAAATTTTCCATCAACATGAATAACATCAAGACTTCAGTCAGAATTGTAATTTCAATTTTCCTGATCTCCATCGCACTAACGGATGCTCAAATAAGTCCGTTCGCGAGAAGACAGCAATTTAATCTCTTTAGACAACAGCAGAGAGCTCAAGTACAACCTCAAGTAACGGAACTGCAAGAAGAAGATGTGATTGAGCGACAGAGTGAACCGCAACTAGCTCAAGTAAAAATTAAAAATTTAAACAGTGAAATAAATTAATTTTATAATTTAAAGCAATCTGAAGAGCGTGTTCCACTTATCCGAGCGACATTCGAAAGACTTTTCGAGGTTAGTATTAATAATTTTCATTGTCACAATCTGAAACTGGAAAAAGCCAATTAAAGATTCCCTTACAGACCATCCGAACAATTAATGAAATATTGCAAACTCTCGCATCGCTTCGAGCACGATTGAGCAGTTCTGATAGTCAACTTGCGGGTTTCAATGTTCCCAGCACGAGCTTCAACCAATAATAATAAATTATTCACATTATCCCGGATTTTACTTTCTCTGTGGTGCACATAATTTATTTAATAATTTTTATTCTCAATTTTTGGAACTAATAAAAATCTTATATGGTGCACCTGTGAACTTTATAAAAAAATTATGCGTTACTAAAATCATATTTATCCAAACTGTCTCTCGTAACCCACACATGTGGACGGAATAGCTTGTGATATGATGGCTCTCTACAATAAGTTAAATTTTTTTGGAAGTCAAGGGATGGAAATTCTGGAAATATCATTAAACTTATTAAAATAGTTTAAAAATTTTTATTTTTGCATGATTAAAGCTCAAATAAATTTAAACCTTAGATTTTCATTCCTTGCATAAGAGTCGATGTGTCCTTTTCCGAAAAGGCAATAAATAGCACTGAAAAAACTTTCTCTCACACACAAAATGACTTTTACGTTTTAAATTTTCCTTCAGCTACTCTTTTTTGCACATATTATTCTGTACTTTATGAGGTTAACGCTTGAGTTGTTACACAGTAAGGGACAGAAAAGGATGAAAGTTGGATTTTCTCTCTCTCAATGGATGTGTATAGAAAAAGTTTCTAAATTACATTAGAGATGCTTGAAGGAGGAAAGGTGACTGCATAAATGTTATGGAGGTGAAGTTTGTGTGTGGCACTCATGTAGTGTGTCAAGTGATATTTTGTGACTTTAAGCAATATGAAATTAAAGTTTTTAAACTATCAAAAAATAAATTTTTGGTGGAACTTTGAATTTTGTCTCAAAGAACTACGGCAGAGAGGTATCACAAATCGGGTGGGAGAGAAGGGACTTTATAGACACTTTTCCGACTATTTTCGACATGCAATTAGTTTTTTTCGACACCTTTTATTTTTCGAGTTATGACCTCTCAAAGTTTGAGGCCTTCTCTGCCGTACTTCGACTGACCTGTGGCAGAGAATTTTGAAAAATAAACTTTTTGAGACATGTTTGGTATCAAAACGCATCTACTTTTTCCGACCATTTTCGACATCACATTAGTTTTCCGATTCACTTAAGTTTTCCAGTAAAATTTTCATTTTTATTTTGAAATTTTTTTCTCACTAACACTAACACAAAAATCATTCTCTGCCGTAGTTCTTAAGTGCAAATCCTGGAAATCAAAACATTTTTCTTACATTATTTTACTTTCAATCAATTATAATTATTTCGACAATTTTCGACAGCTTTAAAAAAATTTCATTCCAGTTGAAACCAATTAAATTTTTGAAAAAGAAAATTTTCAAAGCTGTCACCAATACAACCATAGTTTTTTCTATCGGTATTAAATTTTACTACCTAAAATTATTGTAAAATTTCTATAACTAACTTTTCAAACATTTTAATTGTTTTAGTCTTTCATTTTCCGAATAAGAAAATTCATTTGACTTGAAAAATTTTCTGATTTATTATTTTAGTTAGTTTTTAGGGGTTTTTAGGTAGAAAAATTTAATACCGATAGAAAAAACTATGGTTGTATTGGTGACAGCTTTGAAAATTTTCTTTTTCAAAAATTTAATTGGTTTCAACTGGAATGAAATTTTTTTAAAGCTGTCGAAAATTGTCGAAATAATTATAATTGATTGAAAGTAAAATAATGTAAGAAAAATGTTTTGATTTCCAGGATTTGCACTTAAGAACTACGGCAGAGAATGATTTTTGTGTTAGTGTTAGTGAGAAAAAAATTTCAAAATAAAAATGAAAATTTTACTGGAAAACTTAAGTGAATCGGAAAACTAATGTGATGTCGAAAATGGTCGGAAAAAGTAGATGCGTTTTGATACCAAACATGTCTCAAAAAGTTTATTTTTCAAAATTCTCTGCCACAGGTCAGTCGAAGTACGGCAGAGAAGGCCTCAAACTTTGAGAGGTCATAACTCGAAAAATAAATGGTGTCGAAAAAAACTAATTGCATGTCGAAAATAGTCGGAAAAGTGTCTATAAAGTCCCTTCTCTCCCACCCGATTGGTGATACCTCTCTGCCGTAGTTCCTTGAGACTGAATTTTCTTGTTTTTCATAAACTTTAAATTTTGAACTCAATAAACTTGTCTCAAAAGCTCTTCATTCATGAATAATTACCGCAACTTTCGAAAAAAAAATCTCATGTAAAATTCCCTCGGAGATTAACTTTATTCCTACTGAACCATAAATAAAAGCGCGTCATGTGAACTAAAAGCAAATAAATTAATTCTCAAGTGTTTTAAGCTGTAGGAATTAAAAACTTTAAACACCATCGAAGTGCGAGATGCAGGTATTGAAGCGAATAATTTGCTCTCAAAAGAAGCGAGTGCATGCAGACTGATGGAAAAGTGAGCAGCATTTTTTGCATCTTGTTGACTTTAGTGAGGTCATTTCAATAGTTTGAATTTTCTGCTATTTTACTTCATGAAAAAAAAACTTAAAATTTACAAAAAAATTCTCGCACTTCAAAACATTTTAAAACTTAATGATTCGAAGCGGCAAAAAGCTTCTTCCCACCTCCACAATTGCTCTGTGTGAAAGGTAAATTTTCATTCATTCAACATTGAAAGCGTTTGAACGTTGAAAAAGTGCAAGGGTAGAGAGAAGCCACAAAAATTCAGTTTCATTGCTTTTAATGCTCTCAATGTTTAAATTTTATGAACTTGATTATATTCGCATGATCACATGTGAGTGAACATTGAGTTGAGCATAAAAATTGTTGCGATGCAAAAAATTGAATTTTATTTCTTAAATCGAGTTTTTGTTACGAGGATGAGATAAGAAAAATAGGTGTTATGACAATGATAAAATTGAATTTTAATAGTTTAAAAAAATTTCAATTTTCTAACGTTCAATTTTTTAAATCCACAAACACATTTTAAATTTCAAATGAAAATTTTATCTCATATATTTTTGGATCATCAAATTTTCTTCTTCTTTTCCTCAATTTCCTTCATCGTCATTAATGCCACAAAATTGCAAAAATTCGTGCCTAACCGTCAGATATTTTCAATGCTACCCTTTTTTTGCTGTAAATGATTCAAAAATCGATTCACATCAATTTTATTGATCGCACACACCCCACATGATGTGTTTGAGTTTCGTGCTAGAAATTTTCTCTCTTCTCAACGAACTAAACTGAAATTCAGTTAAACAAAAAAAACTTTTTTCATTACGTTAAAAATTTTAATATGATTTTTCCGAGTACAAGATGAAGTTGGAGAACTTTTATATTTGTGTACAGAAATAATTAAAGTAATTTGAATTTCAGTGTCGAGTTTTTGTCACGGTAGATGTTCCATTGAGAGATTCAAAGCCGTTGTTGAGAAACTGATTAACTGCACTCAAAACCGAAATTGGAATCTGAAAGAATAGTTAGAAATAAAAGGAATGAAGATATTTTAAGAAACGGAAAGTCGTTATAGAGCTAATTTGGAAACGTTCAAGGGGTTGAAACTATTTTTTTGAAGATTTATTTTTAAAATGAAGTTAAATTCCGAATCTTATTTTAAGTTTTTAAAACTCAATTTCAAGTTTTTCTCCCTCGACTCTCATTTCCTCGTTCATCTCTCGACTCTTTAAAAGCAATTACATTAAAAATGTCATTAAAGAAATTGGGATTAGCTTGAAACTGGCTTGATGTTGTCGATGTCGTGCTTGATGCACTGCTTGCGTTTGATGTTGATCTTGATTTTCTTCTGTAGGAGATTTTATTTTTTGTATCATGGCTTTCCTCGCTCGAATCTTCTTTTATCACAGTTTTAACCTGTTGAATGACAATTTTTGTTTCTTATTTTTCATTTAATTTTCAGATGACGAAAAAATTTAAATTAATTTTTTTCTTATGATTTCCAAATTTTATTTTTTTGCCAATTTTTTTGTACAGAATTTTGAATTTTAATGTTTAATAAATTTTTTAGTAAATGCTTTGAGTACCCGTATGAGTTAGTTAGTCACATGTTGATGTCATCCCAGTCGGTTAAAAATATTTTTTTTGTGATTTTAGGCTTGACACAAATTAATATCCTGTAAAAAAAGCCAACCCTAATTTTAATGCATATTGATGAGGTTTTAAATATAATCGAGAAATTAAATTTAATTATAAAATCCGCTCAAAATAAGATTTAAAAAAATTCGTCGACCTTTCGGCTTGCATCATTTTGTGTAAAATTAGGAATCACAAATTTCTCCAACTCCACAGTATTTTGTCCTTTTTGCTTGCGAACGGTAATTGAATTTCCAGTTTGTGACGATGGATGTGGGGCATTAGCGACGGATGCAGCGAGATCAGAAAAATAGCCAAAGTCAAAAAAGCTTCGATAATCGGGATTTCGGACAGGCGCTCTTGCCAATGGAATGTCTTGCTCTTCGTCCTCGTAATCATCCTTTTTTTGTTTATGTGACATGAGAAAAATAACAATGGGAAGGGAATTAGTTTGGACATTTAATTGAGATGTGTGAATTAATGAGTAGTGAAAGTGAAGGTCCATTGAGTGGGTGTGTTGGTTAGTAGGAGTAAACGACATCACGTCCTCGATATTTGTATCTTACTTTATCTCGCCCACCATTGCGACGCTCAATGTACTTGGTTTTATATCGACGGCGACGTCCTGCATATGGCAGTGGTTGGACTGCAGATGTGGCTGATGCATCAGCAAAAGAGGAACGTTGATCTAGTGCGGGTAGTTGTTGAATGTCAACACTCTTTGACTGCACCGAAAAAAGGAGCAAAAATTAGTTCTGCATCAATCATTAAGTGGTTATTAATTAATTTAAAATTTTGACGATTTTAAAAAAATTAAAATTTTGTCATCATGAAAATAATTTTCATTTTCCGACTAATTCAATTTGCATGCTAATTAATTTAATTAAAATCAACATGATGACATACTCCTGGTGGAATTCGTGGTTGTTGCGGGAATGATGATAGTTCAACTTTTTTGGCCGAGTATCCGAGTCCATGAGCTTCACTACCCAACCCTCCACCTCCACCATTTTCTGCCAAAAAAAAGAGAGAAAAAAATTATTAATGCGCCAGTTAAAATTATTTTTCATCCATCACTCACCATCAACATTGCCGCCAAGAGCCGCACTTGCACCAACTCCATTACTTTATCATGAGAGAGAAAAAATTGCGGTTAGAAGCCGTTAAAGAGATGAATCATCATTAAATGAAATTTTTTATTGAAATTATTTACCCAGCTGTTGCCGCAGCAAAGCCTCCGCCTCTCGGTCTTCCTGCAAACATAAAATCCAGATATTAAATGGGTTTTTTAGTTGTGCGAAAAAAAATTAATTAATTTGTTCAGTTTTGTTTGTTCGTGATACTCATTACACATACAGCGTGGGTGTGAGCAAAATTATGGGTTTGGAATCAAGGAGTGAGATTTAAAATTTGAGAATTTTTTAAATCTTTTAAAATTAAATTCAATTTTAACTTTTTTAAATTATTTTACAAAATTTAATTTTTAGAAATTTCAATTCATCCCCTGATCGAGGCATCAAAAATTCAAAATTGTGTTCTTCATAAGTAACAGCATGTTTAGACAGTTGATAATTTATAGTTCATGCATATTCAAATTGCGTCCATTGTTTTTCATTGTGCACGTCTGCAAGTTTCATTTATGCTCTCTCAACGACCCTTTTCACCGATAAAATTGCAAAACGCAAATTCGATGTGTGCTTAATTATTTTCACACCATAACTTTTAATGAATATTGTCGAATAATTTGTGATACATAATTGTGCATTTTCAGATAATTTCAGCGAACGAAATTCAGTTGCGGATTTATTGGCTTTTAACCCTTTTGCAATATGCAATTTGAATTAATTAAAATTTTGTGTGAAAATGAAGTGCGACAAATTTAAACTTTTAGTTTAATTTTACTTACCTTGCTCATCGACACTTCCACCAAGACCAGCTGCTGCTCGTTGACCTAAAAGAAAAAAATTATAATTAGATCTTGAAATTATTAAAGTTAATTAACATACCAAATGGCGTTCCAGCAGATGCTGAAAGACCTCCATGAGCAGCATTGCCCGTAAGTAATCCACCTAATCCTGCAATTTTAATAGAGTCAACAGATGCATGGTAATTAATTATTAATGAGGAGAAAATTTGTCTTTTACCTGCTTCAGCATGATAACCCAAAAAGTTAACTCCAAATTTGCCGTCTTTAAAAGTTAAAAACTGAAATAATAAAAAATTTCAAATTATATTTTCAGAATCATTTTTATTATTCAACATTCAAAACTTTTAGGCACTAATCAAGAATATTCAAAAATTCATAGTTTTCAATTTAATTAATGCTGAGGTAAAAATCAACAAATTCATCGCGAATGAATTTTCCATTGTCATGGCCGCGGGACATCAAGTTGCGATGGAAAAATATTTTAATTAACTGCTGTCGCTCATCATGCTTACTTTTGTGTACTGATCTCAAACAAAAACAGAATGAAGCATGTGATTACAGCACTGTTGATGTGCAGACAAAAAAAATGGATAAATAAACTTGAGCGATGCAATAAAGAGCTGAAATTAATTCAATTCAATTTGTTCAATCTCGAGTAATTGGAAAGCGAGCTCGCGATGAATAAATTGTTGATGGCACTTGGCTTTTTGCTGCAGCTAATCTCATTTAAAATCTAGATGAATTATTAAAGTTCTGCGTCTCTATGGTGTTTTTACACTTTTTTCCCCGTTCATAAATCTCGCATGCTGCTAGTGGTGTAAGCAGCCATTTAATTTAATTTAACTGCAATATATTTTTCCCTCCATGTGAAAGTTGTTTCACAAACTGCCGGAAACAATTTTCAGTGTCTGCATTCATGAGACTTTGTAATGAAAATTAATTTCTTAAATTTCTATTAAGTGCAAGAGGGTGCTCGAGAGATTCATTAATATTTAATAAAAATTGATTTACAGCGTTCGACAATTCATTGAAAAGATCTTTTGAATTAGGGTGGAGACCCAAAACTTCGCAGTACCCAAAACTTCGTAGTGAATTTTATTTTATAAATTGAGACATTTCTAGCAAGAAAATGACCCAAAAACATATATAAAATTTAAACTTAATGTAAATCTTAGTTCATAAAAGAAGGTTTAAGATTTTTTTGAGCATCCGGTATGCCTTAAAATCCCAAAAGAAAAATCTCCCATACAACATATATTTTATCAAACTGGTACACATTTCATTGATTTTTAATAGGAAAAAATATTTTTTAAATTTTGAAAAAAATATTTTTGGGATGCTTTGTGTCTTAGCTTCAAATATAACAATTCAAAATAAATTAAGCATAAATCCAAAATGCCTTACGACGCACTTTTGCCAAGGGACCATAACTTCGTAGTTAATTTTCCAAAAGTAGTCTTTGGAATTTTCTTCACTGTAATTTTTTTTTCTGCTGCAATTATGTGTTTAGAAAACAAGCTTATACAGCAATGAGAATACCAGAAAATATACTCTTGGAAATTCAGCATGCAGCATGTAAAAAATAAGATCGATTGATTGATGACAAAAAAAATATTTTTTCTTGTAAATGCTATAAATGAAGGTGCTTTAAGTAAGATACAGGCACTTAAAAAGGGGAACTATCTTTCCGCAGAGGAACTTGTCATGTCCAATGTCGGAAGTGCCTATATCCAATTCCTATATCTAATATTGGAACCAACTTCCAACAGAATAACTAGGTATGTCCGGAACTTGGAACTAATTTCCTGCCTTGCTTCCTACATAACTAAAAAACATTTATGCCAATCAATTTCTAATTCGATCCTGAGTTCAACGAGGTACATGAAGCAATAGTTCTGAAAAAATGGACATTATAGGCAGTGCTGGATGTCCATGATGTTATTGACTCAAAACATTCTCATGTTTTCTGGTAAAATTTTTGAGTTTAAAGAGGCGTTCGAAGCAATATAAGAAAGAATATCATATTTCAAGACACAAGTCCGTCGCTGGCACTTCCAAAAAATATTGTTCTTGCATTTTAAATTATTTTCTATTCCTCCAACCATAAATTGTCTAATTTTAAGACCATTTGACAAGAAATTAAATTTTTTAAAATTCAGAGAAATTTAACTGCGAAGTTTTGGTCCTCAACTGCGAAGTTTTGGTCCGAAAGTAGAGGGTTACTACAGCGTAAAAGAAGGAACATAAAAATATTGTTGACGTCTCAAAATTTCAGGCAACACATGAATTTTTTAAAATAATCTTAACATTTAAGATTTATTATTGAAAAAGTTGGAAAATCTTCATTCTTGTGTAAAATTTTGCTCAAAACTACGAAGTTTTGGGTTGCCACCCTAAGCTTTTTGAAATAAATCTGAAAAGCTTGGAAATCATTTTTAAAAAAATCAGGAAAATATCTTTTAAAAGTTTTAATTGAAAAGTTAATTTTAAACCTTTTTACGTCATTAACGAGTCTTAAAATTTCCATTAAAAATATTTAAGTAGAAAATCCAACCGAGATTTAAATTTTTTACAAAACCTTCTTTTTTAACCTTTTTGAAAACAATTTCATCTTGCAAGCCTTAAGCTACACTTACAATGTTGTTGGCACGCTCTAAATTAAGTGCTTACTCTTTTAAAATGATACTTTTTTCTTGTGTTTTCTGCTTTCATAGAGAAAATGCAATTACTTCAAAAGATAAATCTCAATATTTTAATAATAATGGCAACAAGAAGAAAATCTGATTAAATCTTTAACGTTTGTCGTTAGCTAATAATTTAAATGCAATCTTTAATGCGCATAAATAATTGATGATTAACTCGATTTGGAGTTTACCTAAGGAAATGTGAACAACAGAACATGCGAGAAACAGCAACTATCAAGCAATTAAATCAATTTATTGCCGTGCAATTATACTAAAACTACCTTCGAGACTTTACGATATGAATCATTTGAATGATATTTTTTGCTATTTAGTTTTTTGAAGGGATTTAGTTCAAAGTGCGATAAAATTTCAATTGTTATATTTTTAATTCTTAGTTTGAACAATAATTCCCAAGTTTTTAACCCTTTTTTTGAACGATTTCCGAAAAATCAAAAGGCTCAGATGTTAGTCAACAGTCAAGATTACACAAATGAAATAAATTGCGTGTAATTAGCGATGGTATCAAAAGTTTTTTTTGGAGCCAAAAAAGCGCTCAGTAATTATTGAATTATTTATGACTCCAACACCGTTCTTATTATAAAAGACATCCAATGCCAGCATTAATAATCTCAAAGATAAAATTACCTCACTTTAAACCACTTAATTTAGTAAAGTTCAATGACCAACATGGGAGTAATGAAGAATTTTATGATAATGTGGACATAAATTTCACTCGATGTAAAATTTTAGATTTTAATTAAAATAAAAAATTTATGATTTAATTAGAAACGCAAGCTCGTAATTAAAGTAAAAATGAGGTTGATGATTTTATATTTGAGTTATATTGATTAATTATGCAATTAACATTAATATAATTATTTACAAAAACTGAAATTAATTTTTAATTTTAATTTTAGATGTTTTTAACAAAATTCAATCAATTAAGACTTTTTTGCAAAAAATTAATTATTTTTTGCTTTAATCAATGCCAATTCTTCGACGTGTTTTTATTACTTAAGATTTGAATTAATCTGAATTAATTATCGACATGCGGCTTCGATGCGGAAACAAACTAATTGGTAAACAAAAAACAAAATATCAGCAAAAAATTAAAACTAAACAACAAATTATAATTGTAACAAGTTTAATAACAATTTTATAAACAATTTAAATTTTTTTAAATTAATTTTTACAATTTTATATTTTTAAGCTTAGTTAAGCATCTTAACCAAATTAATTAAATTAACATTATGAGCAAAGTCTTAGAAAATAAATTCTCAAAATCATTAACAAACATTCAAGCTGAGCGTGACGTGTAGTGATTTTACTTCAATCCATTTCTTGACGCAACAATATCAAGGTTAAAATTATAACACGAATTTTTTTCTCGTTTTAAATGTTTTGCTTGTAATACCGAGCAATAAAAATAATAAGAAAGACGATTATATAAAGGAGATAATTTTGAGAGTGCATTTACACTCAAACAATTTAAAGAAAATGAGAGTGTCGTTCACCCATCCGTCAGAAATTCCGCGGAATTTCCGAGGAGAAAAAAATCTGCAGAATTTCCGCGGAAAATTTTCCGAAGAAATTCCGCGGAAAATCTGAAGAAAAAAAATCCGCGGAATTTCCGCAGAAAATATTCCGAAGAAATTCCGTGGAAAAAATTTTCTGCGGAAATTCTGCGGATTTTTTCTTCGGAATTTCCGCGGAAAAATAAATTTCTGTGGAAAATTCCGCGGAAAATTTTTAGCAGAATTTTTGCGGAAAAAATTCAAAATGCATTTGAGAGGAAAAAATTATTTTATTTCTACACATGGGCTATAAGAAACCCATGACTAAATCTAAAAATAATTATCGAGTGTCTGTCACAAAGCCAACATAATTTTCTGCAGATTTAATTTTCATGTAAAAATATTTTCTATGAAGAATACCATAAAAAATTTTATTTTTAAATTTAATTTCATGATTTAAAATTCAAATTTAAAATTCATCACTTTAAAAAAATAGACATCAATTAAAAGAGTGTAGGTCACAGATTCTACATATTTTTACGTTAACTTTAAGCTGATTTTTTTCCTATTTTTTCACCAAATTATTCATCAATTTTCTGGCTAAATTAAATAGAATAAATTTTCACTTTTTAAATTGTTGATGGTTTCTTTTTGTAAAAGGGATAAATGAGTGGGAAGAGGTTAAAATAATTTTTTTCCTCTCAAAATGCATTTTAAATTTTTTCCGCGAAAATTCTGCTAAAAATTTTCCGCGGAATTTTCAACAGAATTTTATTTTTTCCGCGGAAATTCCGAAGAAAAAATCCGCAGAAAATTTTTTCCGCGGAATTTCTTCGGAATATTTTCTGCGGAAATTCCGCGGATTTTTTTTCTTCAGATTTTCCGCGGAATTTCTTAGGAAAATTTTCCGCGGAAATTCCGCAGATTTTTTTTTCATCGGAAATTCCGCGGAATTTCTGCAGATTTTCTTCGGAATTTCCGCAGACTTTCCGCGGAATATCTTCGGAATATTCCGCGGAATTTCTGACGGATGGGTGAACAAGTCCCATGATTGACGTTCATTATGCGATCCGAAATCACTGTGTCAGCATTAATTTACAGGCGTTACCACCAGCTCGTTTAATTGTCGAAACGTTGCAAGCTGGTGGGGTATTAAACGGCACTTCGTTTTACAGCAACATCCAATATGTGCTGGACGAACCTGGAAATTTAATTTATGATGCCAATGATCGTTTAATTGAGTTTTCAGAAAGGCAAGTGATTTTCGAGCCATTTGTCAATGATAACGATAGAGCGCTATTGGAATATCATGACCTCGGCTTGTTTGCAAACTATCATGATCTCGACTTGTTGCGTGCGCTTTCTATTGTGAAACGTGCGAAAGAAACGCAAGAGACGGTTTATTTCAACTGTACTCAGGCGGTGCGTGATATTCTTGCAATTTTCGTTAACAATATTTAAAGCGCAAAAGGTAGTAAAGGGGAGAGGTGTTTAAAGTAGGAAGAAAAATTGTAGGGTATTTTTTTTATAATTAAAGTGTGAAAATGAAAATTGGTAACATTAAGTGCTGAAAAGCTTTATTAATAAATATGTTGAGGATTAATAATAAAAAGATTGTTATGAAATTTATCGATTGCCTTTATTTTATTGTATAATAATTGTTATGTAAGTTTTGAAATCTTTCAGGTGTCAGTTTAAGTATGTGGAGGATTCCCTATAATGCTTTATCGCCAGTTCCAAATGAACGTTTCTTATTCATTCCTCCCGTTCTCTCTTTTTTTTGGATATTTAAAAATAATCTCGATTTGACCAATAATCATCATCATCATCATCATTTAAGTTTCTTGCGTGTCAACGATCTTAAAGTGAGTACAAGCTTCGTGCAGTTATAAAATTTTCAACACATTTAATGGCGTCAGTTCTAAATCATTTTTAAGAATGTCAAATACAAAATAACGTTCAAAATGCAGTAAACATTATTTTGTAAACAGAACAAATTTTTGGGGGAAAACTAAATTCATTACATAACAGAATAAAATTTCATATATCTCCAGCACAAATATCCTAAATAATTTTTTACATCAGGAATGCAATGTAAGTGGTGCCATCTAGTGATTTGATGGTGAAATATCTTAGCATCGTAAAATTCTTTTAAATGTCGATAAAGTAAATTTCAATTTATTAAGCTTTAAGCAAGCAATAATTTAAAAAAATCTACAACGGATTTGCTTCAATTTTAACCTTAACTTTTCTTTTTTTTTAAAATTAATTAATTAATTAAATTTTTACTTCAAAAATTGTCAAAAATTTAAAAACAAAAAAATTTTGGAGTTTGTGGAGGTCGCAGATGAAAAAATAAATCAAATGGTTTGAATGCGATTTATTTTGATGTAATCAAAAATATAATAATGAAATCGAAATATATAGTGATTTATTATACATTCTCCAGGTGAACTCTCTATCAGTGAGTATGACTACGCACCATTGAATGCGATTTTATTTTTTTTTGCATTGTGGTGCAAGGAAAAAAGTGAAAGAATTTTATCTCCATTGAATTCTCGAATTCTCTTTGTCTTTTATTTGATTTTTTTGGGTTAGAAAAGCAAAGATGTGTTATACGGGCATTTAAGATAGTTTAATAATGTTTCTTAATTTTAATTGAAAACAAGACAACTTAGATCTGTGCATTGATACATTTAAGTGCTGATTGAGCAGCCACAGCCATTTCATGTTCAGCTGAACCATTTGGCTCATTTTTCAAGATCCCGTAGGAAATTTCCAACATTCGAATGACTTCTTTTAAGCGTTTTCGAAATTCTAAATTCGTAATTAAATTCATTTGTAATTCACGGGAAATTTGGAGCATGACGGGTGCATGTAGCTCATAAAGGATGACTCCACGTAATCGACTACATCCAGGTTCTAGTACATTGATCACTTCCAACAAAGATTTACAGTATCGCTCCTTTTGCTTTAGTTGTTCCACACTCAGCTCGTTGATTAAAAATCCATCAATTTTTCCATACAATTGACACAGCGAATGTTTTGCTGAGAGGAATATGTAATGATTCTCATGGAGTGTTTTTGAATATTTTTCCATGAAAATTTCGATTTGTTTAATGTCACTTCCACCCAGTGAATCGAGCTCGTCATACAGTTGCGTCACAAGATTCATTACAAAAGCTGCACCTAGTGAAAAATTGCATTTTTGACATCTAGAAGGCGAAAATATAAAGAAAACGCATTATTTTAAACTTTAAAATATTATTACGCTGCCTCTATCTAAAAAAGTTTTTTATTGTTTTGTAGACACGACTCTTGCCATCACTATTATTTATTTATTTCTTAGTCATTTAATTTCTTATCATTTTCACATACACATACAAAAACACATCATCATTACCTCCATACAGAATTCTCGTTTAACGAATCTGATGAAAGAATAAAGCCATGTGTACATTTAGGACAGAGTAGTGTGCTAGCATGAGTACCCAATTCATCATTGCTTGCACAACGTTTGCATGAGCACCAGAAAAATTTTGCCTCATTTAGATGTTGTCGCCTTTTCAAAGTTCCCTGCATAGAAACAAATAAAATATTTTTTCATAGACTTGAACTGAAAAGAACTGTAAAAATGCATGAACGAACCTGCAAGGTGTAAGCATAACTCAAACTTATTATTTCGCCTTTTTTAAGTGCTTTTGTTGTGCGTACGACGAGTTCATGTGTAGTTGGATCGTCAGTGTGATTTGTGTTCGGAACACAATCGTGACACATCAAATAAGCTTCAGGAAAAAGAGCACGAGCGGAGTTGCCTATGATGAAATTTGAGCTGTTATGCCACATCCTAATTATTTCTAATTTTTTTAAATTTTTTGATTATTAGATAATTAGCCGAGGATAATTATGATAATCTCGACTAAGTATCTAATTATTCAAAAAAAAGAAAATAATTAGGAATAATTAGAAATAATAAGGAAAATAAGAAAATAGTTACCCATGTGACCACCTCCAACTTCAAAGCAATTGACTTCAAGGATGCCACAAATGCGATGAATTTCTTCCTCACTAAACTCTAAAAGCTTCCATTTATTTCGAATTCGGTTCACAACCACATTCTGATTACGATTCCACAATGCCGGAATGCCTTTACCTAGTTTGACAATTGTGTTTAAATTCATCATTTAATGCTAGAAAAGTTCAATGTTCCAACTTACGAATCTCACAATGTGACTCCATCTCATTCAACTTCTCCCAAGATTGTTCCGAATTTTTTTTTAACATCAAACATCTTGTCAGATGAAAGTAGTAAAGGATAAATTTAGGAGCAGTGAGTCAGAAGAAATTTAAAGATATTAAAAAATTAAATTACTAAATTATTTAAAAGATAAAGGTAGAAAATTTTTTATATTTATTTTTATATCTTATTCTCATTGTTTTTATGTAACTAAAATTTGATTTTAGCATATAAGCTCAATTTCATTCCAACTAAACAAATAAAAAGTTTTTCAAACAAAATTTTATCTCATTAAAACGTTCATTTAAAAGGCAATGAAATAACACAAAGATAAAAAACCTTGTAAATTTAAAATTGATTGCATAAAAATGTGATTTCGATTCAATTGTACCTTAGAATGATGATAAGTTCGTAGTCCTGTTTCAGCTCATTGATATCATCTTGTAAATATTGAGCAATATCATTTTCCTTTAGAAAATCGCATTCCTGCTTAGTGTGATCTCTTCCAATGCAATCTTTTCCGCAAAGAGGAAATTTGCAATTTTGACATCTGACAAAAGATAAAACGAAAGTCAAAAATCTAATTTTTAATTATTATTTAACCATTTGATAAACATAGCATCAACTAAAATACCTAAAACATAAACTCATTGATCCTGTATAGCGATAACAATTAAGGCATACTGGAACGTTATCACAATTAGCTGTTGGTCCAATAACTAATGGCTTTTGTTGAATGATAATTTCACATGGTGATAAATCCCTCGAGCATACCAAATATCTGCATTAAACGTTGACATAAATCATCAATCTTAATTGGATGGCAATTCAAACACAAAAAAGCTCTCTCACCTGCCAAATATTTTTGAATGTTTCACTTTATATGTTTTTTTGTCATTCTCTTTGCCCTTATTTTCGCTCGTAACAACAACTTTTTGATGTGTCTCATTCACACTATTATTGTTCTGTTGATGTCCCTAAATGTGCCCCATATAAAAATTTAATGAAGAGGAAAATCCATTAATGAATTGTAAAATCTATTTTTCTTAACATGCGCTTCTTATTTTTAAAGCATATTGATGCACATGAATCTCAATGTTGCGAGGGAAGGAAAAGTTTTATTTTTAAACAATTTCATTACATCAATCTTGCATTTATTTTTTTTCGCCGGACGAACACATATTGCAAGATTGTAGACGGAGCAGCTTAAACTAGATTAAAATATAATATTATAGTAAATAGTATTACTTAAATTCTTGAAAATCTATTAATTTGCTCTCTATTGGAATCGATTTCTTAAGAAATTTTTTAGTCGAAAAAAACTACTCGCAACATAAGTTGAGCCTGCCGGATTTTGATTACATTTGATCCTAAGTATATTAGTATGTGACTTGAGAACGAGGGAACGGATTTAGTTTGTTTAATTTTAATTCTTTTTTGCTCTATTTTTGCAGCAATACTTTTTTTCATCGAGTCAGTCATTAAGTCAATGTCAATGTTCAAAAAATGACATTTGAATACTATTTTTGTTCAAAATGTCACCGAGAAAATTTGAAGATTTATTTTCTCCTCTTTATCAAACCGAAAAATTTTCCTCCTAAATTTATTGAGCATCCACACAATTTCACAATATTTATTTATGCTGAAAATCCCATGAAATATGATCGTGATTCAAATTTCCTCCATCGCTGGTTTTCAAATGCGTGTTCGCGAGCTATTTTGTTAAATTCGAGAGCAGAAAAAAGACAAAAGACATTTGTCAGACTTTAAATCGAGAGAGAGAGAGAGAGAGAGAGAGAGAGAGAGAGAGAGAGAGAGAGAGAGAGAGAGAGAGAGAGAGAGAGAGAGAGAGAGAGAGAGAGAGTAAGACTTTGAAAGAACTTTAAGATCAATTTGCCTAATGTTCCGTCAATTGCTAAAAATAAGACGGCTTGGAATTTGTAGCACGTCGAAAAGTTTTCTGTGTTTCATTTAATTTAACGTGACAATATCTTACAAAACCAAGGTGATAGAATTCTCAATATGATTAATTCAAGTCATGGTGATTTGCCTTATAAAATTGACGGCTTTAGAGTGAATTTTTAAGGAATGAGAAAGATGAGCAGAATAAATAATTTTTTTGAGACTTTTATTCGATGTTTATTACGCTTTTGGTGATATTAAATAAGTTTTTTTAGGAGAAAGAGAGAACATTTTCAAGAGTTGGAAACTTAAAAAATTATTTAAAATTTACAAATTTTTAATCACCTATAATTCATTTAATAATGAAATAGTCTCAAGTTGATTGTTACAAACTTATTTTGTGTATAAATGTTCACATTTTTCCTACATGTAGCTACATTTTTTAATAATTTTATTTCTGAATTACCACTACATAGGGAGTGATTCAAATTTTTCACAATGAATCCAACCGTTGATGAACACTTAAGCTCTGTGAATACAATTTATCAATTAATAATTTCACTCTTTCATGTATTGATACTCCATTTAATAACTTATTTTTGTATCTTTGTTTCAGTCGAAAGAGATGGACTGACATAATCCAGCAAAAATTACATGTATGTAATTGATTACATTTTCTTATAAAATTCATGTAATTTCTCAAAATTAAATTACATAACATGTATTTTTGGAATTTTTGGTAATTACCCATCTCTGATTGTATTTTCTCTTGTCAACTTCTTAAAAATAATATCTCAAATTAAAAAAATTTAGATGGTGGGAGGAAGTTGAGATGATTCAAAGATTTCATCACAAAATTGTAAATAGTAATTTTTATTTAACACACTAGCAAAAATTTCATTTTTTAGCTCAATTTTTCACCACTTCCACAGTGTTCTTCATTGAGAGTCATTTTCTTTATACTGTCTAATTTTTGTATGTCTTTTCAAATTAGCGATCGTAACGGTGATCACCAGTCATCAATTCTATCTTGCGGTGAACCTTATAACAAATTCTAAGCTACAAAATTTTGACTAGGAAACAATTAACTTTTTTTTGAAAGACCAAAAAATGACCTAAAAATTAGTCCTCAAACTTTCCGGAGTGACCGAAAAGTACACCGGTGAATTCAGAATCCCTATTCCGAATTAAAAAATTATATTATTCGGAGTCACTTTTAAGAATGTGACACTAATGTTCCGTTTATAAGTTTTTATTTTAATTCGTCAATTTCATGAAAAAATTTTCATACTTTGTGTTTGTTTTTATAACTTGGCATAATGAGTGCACTTATGAGCTTCAAGAATTCAACTGTTTCGAGGAAAAACACTTTCTATACTCGCGTGAGTCTTGACAAATTACTGTGAAATGACATTAGCTAGTTGATGCTTTCATGGGTTGGGTCGCGGATGTATATGTCGACTAACTTCAACACTGTTTTCACTGTGTTCACTTGTCGAATTCAATTTCACTAATGCAACTTTTCACGCTCATCTTACATATCGCCGACTCACACGGATGAGAAAATGTGAAAGAAAAATAAATTTCACGAAAGTTTTTCTTCTTCTCTCTCATCATTTTCTGGTTTTGCTTCTCGTGTGTCTCAAATGATTCAATGGCGAAAATTTATCAAAACACTTACATGGGTGTTTCCGCGCAACCTTCTTGTATTTTATCAGTATCTAACGTAATTTTTTAGTAAAATTTTCTAACATCTTGAAATTTTTTTAAATTCCAAACAACTAATACTAGTCATTTCTGGTTTAATTCTGTAATTTATATAAGTAGACACCAAGTCACAAAATTGTATGAAAATGGTCATTATGGCTGTGACTGAATGTGGGTTATTACAAAAAAGTTTATCTGTCTGGAAAACGCTTGAATAAGCGTATAGACAGAAAATCGAGCATACAAAAGATTTCTCTCTTATTGGAGGGTTGTTTTAAAAATTACTCATTCGGCTCTCCGATTTTTAAACTCAATTTTTCATTCACATACACACGCGCATGCACGCTCGAGTAAACAAATATGATTGACTTTCAGAAGAAAATCTTATAATTTATACTAATTGAAAATAATGTTTTTAAACTAGAGTAAAGATTCATCACTAAAGAAGAGTTTCGCGCCCCTTTCATAGTGTTAATATCAAAATGTGTGTTTTCTTGTTAATTATAGACTTTTAAAGTTGTTTCGAGTGTTAAAGGTTATTTTAAAGTGTTCCTCGTCGGATTCTACACGTCAACAACTTCAAGTTTACATCAAAAACTCAGGTATGAAGCAAGAATGAGCGAAATATGAGAGGTATTTTTATTTTGTTGTTGTTTTTTTAAAGTTATATTAATTTAGCTAATTAACCGCTCCTTCTTGCTTAATTGTTATCTATACTTGTCTATGTTGTTATTGCTTCATTTTGAAGTGTAATTAAACAAAATCCTCTCCTTTTTTCGTCATTATCAAATCAAAATTTTTCTTTGCTGGATCTTTTGAAAATCTGCCTACTGGATCTTTTATATGATCAAAATATGAAATCTGATGTTTAATTTTCCTATAAGTTTTCGTTCTAAGAATTCAATTAAGACAAATTAGACCAGTTTCTTGGCATTTTAGATTTTATTTAAATTTAATTGCAATAATCTTCGCAGATTTGTTCATCTCAATAATTTTTATGACCTGTACTACCCATGCTAATCGACTAGATTAGATGGAGGAAGGTTGAAGATACCAAGACTTTTATAAAATTGATTTGACCATTCTGTTTAGTGTTTGTTTGTTTTGTAATGTGGGTGGGCCAGTGCCTAACAGCTTGTTAGGGCTGAGGAAGGTTGTAGTGACGGTAACTTTTATACAACGCCGTCGAAACCACCTTTGATTTAATTTATTTTTCCAACTGTAATCGTAAGATTCAGTTGAGGCTGTGCTTAGTTGGAAACACTCAAGACTGTGTACAGCTGTTATTATTTCCGTTATGGGTAACAACGTCCAGATAGTTGGGTCTCCATGCTGGACGTCCATAACGTTTTATTTATTTATCTACGAAGAGGGGTTGTTCGATCGCTAGTATGTCTTTCTCAAGACGTATGTTGCAGCTCCTGAGGTGGGCGATTCCCGCGGGGACGTCCATTGTTGATGGGGAAAAAAGGGATTCTTAAGAAAAATCTTAAGAGTTCTGCATGGTTACGTTTTAAACCTTAGCCTGGCTTTCGAGCTATGGAAAAGGAAACAAAAACGGGCGCGTCCATCCTGGTAACTCCAGAGTGCTACCTCTTTGTCATCTATCTATCTATCTAGAGTAAACTCATCACTAAACTCATCACTAAAGTTGAAAGTTCCTGTAACCTTGAATTGTTTTATGGGGATAGATCGATAGAAAGATGACAAATAGGTAGCACGTTGACGTTACGAAGAGGACACACCCGTTGTTTCAACCTTTCCCGCTCGCGAGCAGATTAATAAGAAAGAACGTAATCTTGCAGAACTCTTAAGAATAGAGTATAAATACCTTTTTTTCTCTTGACAGTAGGCGTCCTCGGAGAATGACGATCGAACAATCCCTCTTCGTAGAAATAAATATAACGTCATGGACGTTTTTAAAACTTCATCAATATATTATAATATATTCGACAATTTTTTTAGCAATTAGCTATATAGAAATAAATTTTTGTAAGCTGTCAAGGCTGTTGCACTGTCCATCAAACATTCAAATAGATATGTCGCGTAATTACGACAGCGGTGGTAATCAAAACTTGAAAATATTTTTTTTTGCTTTTATTTTGAGTAAAAAATATTCCACCTGTTACTCTCGCTCGAAATTTTTGAACTGTTGCCAAGGTAGAGGGTATTTTACTCTTTTTTGTGAAGATGGTACGGTTAACGAAGCCGATATAAAATTTCAATTTTCCATCGAGAGAAATTGGTGAGATGATAAAAAAACAGCCTGATTTTTTATAATTTTTAATAGGTTGAAATTTCAAGCCCCTACACCTAGCTAACAAAAAAATGCACCGCTGCGTCGCTATCATTTCGGAGAGATGCTAATATGATACAAAAAATATGTTTCAAAACCCACACGTGGGTGTTGCCGTGTAACCCACTTGAACAGATCAGTATTGGCTCCCCTTTGCTCCCCTCGGCCCCCTTTTGCTCCCAAAACCCAACCCCCCAAAATGGCTCCAAAACCCACCCAACCAACAAAGGCTCCCAAACCCAAAACCCATCCCCCATTCCCTCATTGTTTTCATTTTCCATTGTGTTTCATTTTCCATTTGTTTCATTTTCCACTGTGTTCCATTTTCTATTTTTTCATTTTCCATTGTGTTCCATTTTCCATTTTTCCATTTTCCATTGCGTTCCGTTTTCCATTGTGTTCCATTTTCCATTTGTTTCATTTTCCATTTGTCCATTTTCCATTTTTCCATTTTCCATTCTTCCTTTTCAATTACATTCAATGAGGTACATGAAGCCATACTTCTAAAAAATGGACATTAGTGGCATTCCTTGGACACTCCTGGCCGGCCGTGACGGCCATTCTTCAAAAATATCAATGCTAATCAATTCCTGATGCAATTACGAGTTCAACGAGGTACATGAAGCCAACTTTAAAAAATGACATTAGGGGCACTACTGGCCGGCCGTGATGGACTTGGTGGCACTCTTATGGCCATATAACATTCCTCAAATATCATCATCCTTTCGATTCCTATACAAATACATTCAACACATACATGAACCATATAACAGGAAATTTTATAAAAATGGCATTTAGGCTTCCATGCACGACCTTGGTCATGACCCTCAAATTCCTAAAATGCCGAATCTAAATTCAAAACCTACCATTTGCGAAAACTAGAAGTCTCTAGCTATCTCAGGAGCCGAGATCTCGATGGAACAGACAGCAGCGGACGGACGGACGGCGGACGGACGGAAATAGGCGCATATAAGTGTTACACCACTTCGTGGGTTACACTAAAAATATGTTTATTCAGAAGTTCCACGCCCGTTAATTTCAATCGTACACAACACTCGAGCCTTTGAATAAATATGTCAAAATTAAAAACAATTAAGATAAATTATGTTGAGGAATTGCACAGTTTTATTTTTGAATTTTTGCAATTAGCAAATGGATACGCATAAAATAAACATACATTATATTTATTTCACGTTGAAAAAGGAACTTTATATAAATCAAAAAATGTGCGAAAGTTTACATGTGAATGATGAGGATAAAATTTTCACACAAAAAGCTTAATTTTTAAAATGTACATTTACAGTATTTAAATTTAATTAAACAAGACTCAATAAAGAGTGATTATCACTAGCTGTATTGAAACCATTTCATATTTTGAAAGCGCATTCATTTCACTTTTTGAATATTTTCTTTCGATAAAGGATTAGTTCAAAAGGGTTGCAGACATCAGACATCATAATCAGACTTACTTTTTGCTACGTGCCGACTGTCGACCCTCTCGATTTACTAATACTAATGCAGCATCTAACTTCACTTTACACGAATGAATACGCTTTACATATTTATTTTATTTGTTTAAATCCACAGGGTTTTGTTAGCATTATAAAATGTTGTGCGAGTGTCAAATATAAAAAAAATCAATGATAGTTGTGCTTCAAGTTGGACACCGAGGAAAAATTTCTCTTATTTTCTGATTTATCACATATTGAATTTTCCTTTATGCTGATGTCGAGTTTCCCATTTACCGTTTGCTCACGTTCAGTATCAAGCGGTTCAAAAAAATGTTCATCGCTAAGCTTATTCTCGAGTGATTGACTGTGGTTTTTGTTACTGAGCTTCAATGGTGCATCCATTGTACTCGATACTCCGCTCTCTTGTACTGTACCTGGAAAAACAATGTATAGGTTGAGGTGTTGTTCATTAATTTGTTGTGATAATACCTAACATCAGAAATTCAGAAAGCGAACTTACCGGTGAAGGGATCAATGTGCTTTTTGTTTGCATCTTTCAATGAAATTTTTTTCTGCTCTTCTTCGGCAGCCCGCAGTGAACTTATGTGACCTGGAATGGGTGCTCTAGTCACGTTTATTGAAACTGTCGATGAACCCGAGTCTTCTTCCTGCTTTTTTAGAATTAAGTTAAAGAAACTTTAGATTTCTTTACACTTTTTTTAATTCTTTGATTTGTAAAATCATCGTACCTCATCTTCTTCTGTAATTATTGATGATTGTATCCACTCCTTGATACGATTTTTCTTCGCCACCCGATCTACCACTGTCTCGATGCCTTGTTGCGAGAATGAATACAGCAATTTATTTTTCTCGTCTAAATTGCTATGGAAAGAGTAGAGCGATGGATTCAGTTCGTCTGGTTCATATTCTACAGCAATAATGAAAGTTTTCTTATCTGCAATTATTTTATAATACATTGAGATAAAAAATTTACCTGCCATTTCCTTTTCCGCTGAACGTGCAAGCCACCGGTCATCGAGATATTTATGGAGCTCCATCAGTGTCTTGATGCGGCGTTCTATCTTTGGCTCGAGAAATTTACGAAACATCTTGCTCGCCTTGGCCGAGATTAATTTGAAAAGTTTCGGTGTGCGCTTAATTGGAAATGATGAGTTGTGCCACTGGATGTATTTATTATAACGTGGATCATCCATTGAAGCTTTCTGCCAAGGTAAGCAGCCTATGGATTGAATGAATTTTATGGATTTATTTTTATGCGAGGATCAAGTGAGTCGTTACAAATCATTTGAGATTACGTTAGTATTGGTGTAACAAGTGACCCGGCACAATGATATAATTCTGACATGTCCAAATGTTACCGTTAAAAATTAAAAATTCTCATACAAATGAAATTAAATCGCGGACCTATGTATTTTCTACAGAAAATTGTATACAAAGGGTATTCTTATATTAAAATTTCATCCCCAACAGTTTTGATGTCTGTTTCAAATTTTAAACCTTAATTTTTAAAAACTTCCAATGCTGCACTTTATATAAGTAAGTTGCTTTCATCAGAATTTACATCACTATGGAAATGATTCAAATTTTTCACAAAGAATTCAACCGTTGATAAATTAAGCTCTTTTTGCATACAAAAACTCTTGATGAAGAAAAATATAATAAAAACTAAATGCGATTTTATGAAAAAACTTTTTCATTTCCTCCCAACTTTTAGTGTCTGTGATTTCTGATTGAGTTACCAATGATGGAAAACTGACGGATGATTTCTCTTTTCTGAAGGATCTTATTTATAGTGATAAAGTTTTGTTGCGAAAATATTATGCGAAAAAGTTTTTCTCTTTTTTCTCATATCATACTAACTTTGCGCTCTATTTCTCCGCTATTTATCTTTGGGAATCAATTCAAGGCAAAGATAAGTTAAGGATTTTACTCGAATTGATGAACTGGAGTAAAAAGCTTAAAAATGAGATTGACATTGCATTGAGAGTTTAAAAAGTTTTTGTAATTAAATTTTTTTGGCAATCCTCAAAATTAATATTTAGCTTGATTTCATGATATGTAACATGTAAGCAATATTGAATTATGATCGAATATCACACTTTATAAAACAACACTCACCGGTCAAGCATATAAAGAGAACAATCCCAAATTGCCATATATCATGAGTGAAATCAGTCCTACAAAAGAAACAACATTAAAACAACGGAAATATGAAATTAACGCTGCTTGCATACATTGCATACTCACTTATAAATCTCATCTGTTTCAGTATTTATTATTTCGGGTGCTGTGTATGGTAGCCACTCATTTCGACGCTGCACCATTGTATTAACTCGTCTCGATTCTCCAAAGTCACATAATTTTACGCGCGAAAAATCAGAACGAAAGACCAAAATGTTGTCAAGTTTTACATCTCGATGGCATATTTCCCTAAAATTAAACGGAGAATTAAGAAATTCGGAAAAATATTGTCACGTTGGAAAATTTTCGTGTAGAATTGGCTTTCAATTACTTTGAATGCATGTATTCTAAGGCGGCCGCAATTTGCCTCGCCACTCTTTTCGAATGAAGCTCACCAATGCCATTGTCAGAAACATTTGAAGTTAAATCTCCTAAAAAGAAACCAACTTGAAGGCTTTTTTCAAAAGCACATAATTTACAGCTATCACCTAATGGCGCATATTCTTGTGTAAATACATAAAACCCAGATGTCTCGAAAGCCACATCGTAAGTTGTTACGAGATTTTTATGAGAGCCTAAGCATAGTCCTAAATGAAATTCTCGATAAAAGTCCTGAATCGACACGTAGGGTTTAGGAAGGGCTGTAATAAAGTTTTACTTTTAATGTGCGGTATTCCAGATATTCGATTGAAATGGAGGCACTGATTTCTCCAAAATAATTTCAATTTTCTTATTTTTTTTCAATCATTTCGAATGACAATAAAATTTCTTGAGATACCTTTTAAAACCATTTCAGTGTCTGTCGCTCGATGCTCGACCAGAAGGATTTTTCCAAACCACCCTTCGCCGACTATTTGGAGAATGTCAAACTCATCCATTAAGTGAACCTGAATGAAGAGGAGATAATAATTTAAAATAAATTTGCAAAATTTTCGAAATAAAATATTTACCGACAATGATTTTTAGAGATTTAAATATAAAAATATCATAATGTTTTAAAAAGTAAAATTAACTTCCAATTTATATTTTCACATATGATCTCATGCAGTATTTTATATTTAGGACGATACAGTTTAAAAATTTTCTTTCAGTTAGATATAACATATTAAAAATATATATGATATGCGATTTTTATATTTAAATCTCTTTACCTACCTTTTCTAATTCAAACTCCCTTATTTTATGTATGTGAAGATTTGAGCGTCTTGAACCTGAAGATTCACTCTTCGATGTAGACGACGAATGACTTGATGACGCCATCTCACTATTTGAGTTTGATATGTGTATTGAATTACTCAAGGAGTTTCGTTATATTATAGCTTATTTATATGTCAAGTAAGTGGTGAAAGTTTTTTTCTATTTTGCTGATCCACTTCATGCGTATGCTTGTAATGTATTTTGATGTTGGTAGCGTTTCAGCGTTCCATCAATGGCCACATTTTCTGTTTTGAGACACAAATGCACACATACAGCGAGAGAGAACAGAGATTTTTAAGTGTAATTGAGGTAAGTGTCTTGCAGAAGATGTGAACGACTTGGATGCTCCGTTATTTTAAGAGATTAATCAAAATCGATCAGACAATGCATGCGAGAAATTTTGTGAGTATAAATGAATCGTAATA
The DNA here is from genome assembly GCA_038502055.1 of Tanytarsus gracilentus. Classification (NCBI taxonomy): domain Eukaryota; kingdom Metazoa; phylum Arthropoda; class Insecta; order Diptera; family Chironomidae; genus Tanytarsus; species Tanytarsus gracilentus. The sequence continues at coordinate 6,940,349 of JAXRKN010000040.1, read as the reverse complement.
TTTGGAAAGCTTATTAGGTATTTCTTAATATACAAAAAATAAATTTTTTACAGTTCAGGAGATTTTTAATCAAGCAATGAGTTTTGATGATTCATACTATCATCATGCATTATGTAAAAAAGTTTCTGTTCGTGCCAATGTTGCCGGGGGAAAATTCTCAGCATTAGAAAATGAAACGAGAATAAATTTTGAAATAATATGACGGAAAAAATTAAATTGAATGTGCAATACTTTAAAAAAATTTAAAATATAACAACACCTTTTTCAATTCGAAATATTGTTTTACAAGTCTAGACCACGTCGTTATTAAATATTTTAAAGTTTTAAAAAATTAAAGTGAAGATTAATATTTTTTATTTTTATTGGCCCGTTACGCCAAGAAAAAAAAGAAGTTTTGGTAAGATATATAAACTGGATTATTTTTTCACTTTCCTTTTCCATCTTAAATTCACCATCATCAGACTATCAATAAAATTCTCATCATTATATTTAGTTAACGACAAACTTTTTAAGACAACCATTAAATTGGTATCTCTATATTTTTCATCTTTTCACTTTTTGTATACGTCATCGAGCTGCGAGGAATTCCTGTTTTCAAATCTAAAATGAAGGATTTAGTTGCAGTCTGCAACTTGCAGAAGAAAAATATATGAATAAATAAAGTATCAAAAGGATTTAGATTTAGGATTTCTTGCAATTTAATTTCTCTAAATCGGGAAATTTACAATTTCCAAAGAGTTTCAACGCAACGATAAAAAATGAATTATTCTTCCCGGATCCGAGTGTATACTCAGCTGCAAATCAGGGCGCGCTCACCCTCTGGGACGGCTCTAGGGACCTTCAAAGTTTTAACTTTTTTCTTGGTTTACATCACTTAAAAGTTGACAATAACAAGGGAAAGGTGGGAATTTGGGGTTCTCGGGTGGGGAGAACTACCAAGGGGTACACACAGCACTTGAAACGAGGGAGCAACTATCAAGGCACAAACTCAAAAAAACTTTAATTACAAAAATATTAAGAATCCACGGTATTTATTAAGCGAAATTTAAAGGGGTAAACAGTCAAGTAATAAAATTAAAAAAATTTTAAGTTAACCATTTACAAAAAATATTTAAGTTTAAAAAAATATTTGAAATTTATTTTTAAAAAATTTTTCCTTTTATTTTTTAAAAAAATTTTTTTATTTTTTAAAAAAAATTTTCCATTTTAATTTTTTAGTAAACTGCCTTAAACAAAATTACAGTAAAAGGGGCGTCGCCCTAAATCAAAAATACAGTAAAAGGCTTCGCCCTCAATTAAATAAAGAAAAAGGGCTTTGCCTTCAAACCCGGACCAAGAAAAGGGAAATTGTCTTTAAAGGCTGTCAGGTTTCAGTCAACTTTTTTGTTAAAGGGCTTTCCCCATTTTTTCAGGGTTTAAGGGGCGTTACCCTCCTTTAATTTGTAGAAAACTTTGCTCAAAAAATCTTTTTAAGCCCCCGGTAAAAAATCTTAATTTACAACAAAATTATTTTTTAAATATTTAACTAATGTTTAAAAATAAAAAAAAATTTAAAATTTTATTCAGTATAAACAAATTCAAATTAATAATGGCTCTTTTTTAATTTCCACTGATCGTTATTATTTTAATTTTTTCTAATTAAGTTTGATGTTTTTAATGATATTTTTTTTTGCTCATTTTTATTATTTTTTAAACATATTTTCAAAAATTTGAAAATTTACTAGTATTTATTTTTAAAACATAACAATTTAAAAATTGAAAGCATTCTTAACTTTTTATTAATTTTTGTTTTTAAAACAAGCCTTTTGAAATTTTTTTTAGAAAAAAACGAGAGAAACGAAAAAAAATTTTAATTTTTAATTTTTGTGGAAGGAAAAAATGAGTAAAATTAAAGAATTTTTTTTGAAGTGAAACTGGGAAAAGTATTTTGTTGAAAAAGAATATAAAGTCATTATAATTTTAAACAAGATTTAATTTAACAGTTTTTAATAATGCATCCCAAATTTAATTCTATTTTTAAAATCGGTATCCCTCATTAATTTGTTTTGTAATAATCGGCTATCCCACCTTAATAGTTTTTAATAATAAAAATAAAAGTTGCACCCCTTATATTGCATACCCCTCGTTTCAAGTGCTGTGTGACCCCTTGAGTTCTCTCACCCAGAACCAAATTCCACCTTTCCCTTTTATTTCAACTTTTAATGATGTAAACAAAAAAAAAAGTTAAAACTTTGAAGGTCCCTAAACGTCCCGAGGGTGAGCGCGCCTAATTTTTTTATTTGCTTTAAATGCAAACACCAAATCAGCAAAAAAAAGTGGAAAAAAAGCATCGCCCCATAAACGCTACTTTAGCCGAAAATTCCACTTCTGAGTGGAAGATACATATTGAACGATTGAAAAACGAAAGCGTATTCATTCTGTAACAATGGATGAGTTTTTGATTTTTATTCTTTCGAAGAAGAGTTTGAAAAGGTTTCTAAAGTAGCAGAAACTCGGAAATAAAAAATTTGTAAGAAAAATGTAAACAAATTTACTTACAATGAATAATATAACAGTAACTCACAAAAGAAAAATAAAAAAGCAGCGAGTTCATTTTTGAACTTAATATCTTCGCCACAATATCCATAATAGCTAATTAAAACAGATTACATTTTAAAGAAAATGGAATATTAGTAACAAGGTGGGTCTGCCTTCGTCATTTCCAAAAGCTTCGTTGTCTTAGATAAGTACTTCAATGATTAATTTCTGAATTTAGGTTTGAAAATTTGGGTTTTTGGAATATTTATAAAATTTTGAACTTTTTTAAAATTATCCATATCAATCGATTTCGGCTTCAATTTTGAGTTCAACAAGGGATAAATAAATCTAACTCCTCGTGTGGTCAACCGATTTCAAATCTGTTTTCACCGATTCGGTTTGTAGGACTTGACTTATTTTCTGAGTACATAAGTTTTTATATTGCACAAACTAATGCGTTAGAACTAAGCATGAAAAACTGGTTTATGGTTTTGGAGGAATTCAAAACTTATTTATATGGGAGCTATAAAATTTTTTTTAATTGATTGAAATAATTTTATATTACTAAAAGGTTAAAACGAAAAATTTTAATAAGCTTTAAATATTCTTGAAAAAAAATTTAAACATTAAATAATAAAATATTAATTAAATTACGAGAACAAAAACGCCGCGTATACGCGCGTAAGTATATGGTAATATAACGAGTGCCGCTTAAATATATCGCGCTTAAATTGAGTGAAAAAACAGTTTGAGCTAAGATTTAGATAAAATATAAAAGAAAAAAATTTTAATGCCGATCTTTTAATGTTTGAGATGTGAAAGAGTTCATAAGAAGATTTCAATTAAAATTTTTTCTAAAAAACGTTTTCCATTTTTCTACTGGAGTTACAATTTTTGAACATCTTATTATTGGTCATATCGTTTTAACATGTAATATGGAAACGGAGATAAGTCATCACATCTACAATCCTTGAAAAGTTGAAACACGTACTTCACAGAAAAAAAAAAATTGTGACTACTTCTCTGACATAATATTTTTTTATTTGTTGTTGTTTAACACAAGATTCTCGAGGAGGGAATCACTTTTTTTCTCGTTTTTTTCTTCGTTTTTTGCAACTTTTCAGACAGAAAAAAATTTATGTCACCATTCGAAAAAAATTTATTTTTAAAATCGACTCAGGAATTTTTTACTTTTATTGTTCTGCGTGAACTTATTTTTCTTTATCATCACTCGCAGTCTTACAACGTCACGAATTTCTGGGCTATAACAAAGCGAGTAATTTTTTGAGGGGATATTTTGTGGTGTGGAAAATTTTTGGCACGAGAAAAAAATTGCAAAATGTGCACGTTTTTTCAATTTTTCTTTCGTCTTACCGATCGCGACGTGATCTTTTAACGAACTGAGACTCAATTTAGAAAATTTTGCTCACTCTCAGCGACTATCGAAAATATATGAAAGTGTGATTTTTACTTTTTGCCGCTCTCTTTTTACGAAGAAAAAAACTTTTATAAATAGACCGCGAGTAATCTGGGAAAACTTGAAAATGTTTTAATTTAATTTTTGAGCATTTTCCAATGGAAATAAATTACTCACTTAACATTTTTTCTTGAAGCAGTGGCGTTTGGAAAAATATTGCAAAAGCTTTTAGGCGGCACGCTGTAACTCTATTTTGAGTAGACAATCATAGATCTAGACTGTAACGTTAACAAGATACCCATCTTGTCATTTCCAATAGCTCCACATAGATTAGTACCCTACTCCGTTGCAATGGGCATTTGAGGCACTCTTGGTTAATCATGATGGACATTCCTCAAAAATCGTCAGTGCCAATCGATTCCTGATGCAATTACGAGTTCAACGATACCCATGATAAATTTGTATGAAAAAGGATATTTTTGCACTCAGGGACGGTCCTTGGAGGGTCGTACCTCAAAACTAAATACTTCTTGCACAACAAGAGCCAAAACCCGATCTTTAGCCACAAACCCGAGTCAAATCCAACCAGCCGTTATTGAGATATGCCGCCCACTAAGATCGTAAGAAAGTAAGATGACTTAAATGGCTCTAACTCCTCGTAGGAGCAACCGATTTCAAATCTGTTTTCGCCAGTTTGTAGGGTTTAAATAGGCCTATCATTTGAGTATATGTTTTGATATTGCACAAGGTAATGTCTTGGCACCAGGGGTCGAAAACAGGTTTTGGAGAAATCCAAAATTAATATATAGCGGAGCTATAATTTCCTGCAAGTAAATTTTACTGAGTAAAACTTACTGTCACAAGTCTTGATTCATGGCTAAGAATAAAAACGTTACCATGCAGATTTCTTAATAGTAAAACTTACTGTCATATAAACTATGGACTCCATAGTATGGAATTATTTCTGAAAAATTCTATTTTAAAAATTTATGTCGCTAATTAGTCAATAATTTAACTTGCGAAAGTAATTAAAAGTAGAATCCCAACTCTCGTTGAATTGCTGGTAATTGTTCTAAAAACATGAATGAAACGAAAAAATCTATTTTTTTACCTTTATTTTCTGATTTCATGGAAATTTTCTTAACAATATTTTGTTTACATTATTTACATTGATGAATATTTTTGCTTCATTTTGCTTTCAATTCACTAAAGATCCCGTTTCAATATCCATTTTTACGTTTTTTTTGCAAATTATATACACCTCTACTAAATTCTAAATTCTTCTTAATTCTTTTAAAATGTGAGAGGGTTTACATTTTTTTCGATAATTTATTTTGTGACATTATTGGTTATAAAATTATATAACAATTTCTTCACGGCTTCTGAATGTTTAATTAACAATCAAAACTTAATTTTTAATAACAGTTTTTATAGATTTTACGTGCTTATTATTTTTAATTACTTCTAATTCTGAATGAGAAACTATTCTGCATATAAATGCATTGTTTTAGATACAATTCGATGATAAGTTCTTTCATTTGATATATTAAAAAATAATTTTGAGTGTGGATGACACATTTAAGTTGTATAATGTTTTTTTTGAAATCTTAATGTAAAATTCTTTTAATAAATTTAATTTTAAAATAAAACAATTGTTTTCATTATTTTCAACTCCATATTTAACTTAATTACATTTTCTGTACGAAAAATTATGTACTAATCAAATTTTATCGTGAACATATTCATTCTTTTACGATCACTTCAGTGCTGGACAATACTCGGACAAGATTTATTCATAAAAAAAATCTCTTGAATTTAATGATTTTATTAAAGAAAAATTTTTATGCTACCTTTTAAAAAGTTTCAAAACATTGCATTGCAAACTTTAAATATGGAAATGGTGGCGCAGATTTTGATTGAGTTTCTCTCTTCACATTTACAATAGATTTAACATTGGTACTCATTGTTATTATATTTTTGTTTTATAATCAGTCAGTTTAGTCGCTCCACCAGAGGTGGTGGAGTTAAAAAAAATAATTGAAACAGAATATGTGATTTTTTAACATTCCGCCAGGCATTTCACAATTTAAGGTTTCTTATGACTTTAATTGGTTCATAAATTTTTTAAAACTCTTCCCTTTTTTAGTATAGAAATTTTTTTCTATGTTTTCCCAAAAATTTTTTACTATCAAGGTTATTTTCATAATTTTTTGAGGATTTCTTGCCTACGCAAGATTTTTTCATCTTTTTTTTCACATTTTGCACACAAACAGATACAGAAGAACATGTACTTTAAACTTTTACTTTTAAAATTTGAAAATTTATAATTTCATCATCATTCATTAATCATTATTCTCTTAAAATTCATTACATTCACAAACATCAATTAACCTGTTCTTTTATTCATAACAGATTTGGTTCATTTTGGATTTTAGGGGAATTCGGATTATAAATTTTTTCAAAAATCACATTTATTGAGCTCCAGAAACAAAGAATGATAGCCTAAACATTTATATATTGTATTTCTTTGAGACCTTGACAGGCTTTAAAACATTGTAGTATCGTTAAAAAGCGATGGCAAAATGCTACAAATTAAATATTTTAATGTTTAAGCTATCATTTATAACTTGATTCCCCTCTATAGTAAAAGTGGGTTTAGTTGCTTCGATTAATGATAACCATTACAGGGGATTTTAAAATATATTTGTGAAAACATTTTCTTAAATCATTGCAAAATAAGACTCTGATAATTTGTGTTGACATGGTCGTAAAAAAAGAGAAATTATAACAAATTTCAAATTTCTTCAGTTTTGAAACTTTCAATGTTCTCCAATTAATTTTTAATGAATGAAGTCCTTACATTTACATCTTTCACTGCCTATTTCAACTTAATTAAAGTTCATTTGCGTTAAAATTAAAAAAAAACTATTTTTGGTGAGTATTTTTTGCTCACTTTTTTTACATCAAAAACGTAAACATTGCGATAATTTTTGCCAAATCGAAAAGTAATTAATTTATTCTAGCGAATTTGATGATTAAATCTTGAATATTTTTGGTCAGAGAGTGAGCTAAGAGTGTTTTCTAAAATATTAAATGATTTTCTAAATTTATTTCCAATTTTAAATAGCATAAAAAAGCCGATTCTGAAATTGCTCCAAAATGTACTCTAATTAACAAAATATGAAATTATTTTTGTGCTATTGCATAGAAAACTAATGTTATCAATATGTTCTAAAGAAATTATGGCTTTATTTTCACTCCATCATAAGTAAATTTGAGCTCAAAAACTTTCCTTTTGTCGTATTGGCGTTTCCAGCAGTGCTTGCAACCAATATCCAGTAGTAAAATTAAACCTTCATTTAATATCTATAACTAGGCAAAGTTTCAATTTCAAGTTTTCGATTTTTATCAGCGAGCATTCAAAAGTTATGAATACCTTTTTGAATTCGCGATTAGAAATTCTCTTTTTTAAGACTAAGAGAACCGAACAAATGAAAATTTCAAAAATTAATTTCTCGAGAATTAGTGATCCAAATTTAATAAATGAGGACTTTATCGACGCGTCTTGAGAAGTTCTAACATAAAATAACTTTTATATTAATGTTAAATTAATAACTTCGAAGAAAACTCCAAAAAAGACCTGGTTCACTTAGTCTTAAATTTTTTTAGTCCATGTCTATTTAGAAATTAAAAATTTGCAAGTATTGGGATTGTTCCTTGAAATGTAGCGATTGATATGTGCTCCTTCCTTTTGATTTAGGGATGCAATTTTCGTGCCGCGGCACCAAGGCTACTTGCAAATAATAAATTTGTTTTTAAATCGATTTTTTCTAAACAAAAATTCTTTTAAACATTCTTTTCATCAAATTTTTTTTGAAATTTTCGAAAAAAAATTTTTCTTAAATATAACTTTTTTTAAAGATATATGGCTTTCCTTAGTTATCTTGTTGCATATTCAAATGTAATAATTTTAAATATTGTAATATTTCATGAAATTAAAAAAAATTATTTTTTTGTTGTTGTTTTGGTGCCGCGGCACCTGAACACTATATTGATTGGTTTGCCTAAATTAATAAAGCAAAAAATTTTAAACATAAAGTATTTGAAAGAAATACAAAAAATAAATTTTTCAAATACTTTTTAGTTTTCTAAATCACTTGACAAACTAGCTAATCGTCCCCAAAGTTAAAAAAATGTAATATAAAGGCAAACCAAGCAAAAGAAAGGAGTATTGATCAAACGCTAAATTTCAAGGATCAATCCCAATAGTAAATAACGATTAATAAAATACATTATCATTGTATTTTGAATTTGGAGAATTAAGAATATTTGCAAAAGTGATGATAATAATGATAAAATTATCCAGGATTCAATATATACACCATTATTTTTGCCCATCTCTCTTTCAATATAATACAACACACAAAGTTTTTTAATAAGTGTAGAAGTTTTGATTCAATTTTTAACCGAAATTTTTCGTTGCTTGTATATTTGTGAATTTTACGATTGAACTACTCTTTTTGCTTTGTGGATATCGCAATTGTGGACTGAAAACCTTCTATATAAATCTATATCACTAATACTAGTTATTATAAAATAAGAATTTAAGAAAAAATTAATATATACGTTTTTAAAATAGTCTTAAAACTTCACCTACATGTTACAAAAATAACCATCCACAAACAAAATATCTTTCACGAGCTTGCTCTGTGGCTTTGGCTTGTTGCTCTAGGGCAATTTTTTACTCTCTTTATGGATTTACATAAAAAAGTGTCTGTGCAAACTTTAATTTAGTAATGTTTAATCTTTAAAAGCTCCCTTCTTTTAAAAATGACACTCATTATTTATTGATTCAATAAAGATTTGATTGTACCTGCTTACATCTTAATTAACAACGTTTGTTATCTAAACTAACATAAAAGTATTTTTGAACTTCTTTAACTTATTTTCGTATCTAACTGAAAAAAATTGTATTTCTTTGGATATCACCGCGTAAGATAAAAATTGACTTAGAATACTTCGCGAGTATCTGGAAAAGAAAAGAAATAGAGGAAAGAATAAGCTCATTAGAATTTAAAAAAAAAAGATGGAATAATTATTTTTATAGTAAATAAATAAAAATGTTTCAAAACCCACTCGTGGGTATTGCCGCGTAACCCAACATAACAGATCAGTATTTGAAAATCAAGTTCATAAAAAATTAAGACTTATATTTGACTCTAGGCTTTAAGAACCTAAGTCCTAAGTACCTTGGATCCATTTTATCCTACTCGGCATCAAAAGACGAGTTTAACGATACCCATGAAGTCATAGTTCTGAAAAATGGATATTTACGCTATCCGTGGCACTACTGGCCGGCCTTGATTAGCATTCATCAAAAATCATCAATGTCAATCGATTCCTGGCCCAATCACGAGTTCAACGAGATACATGAAGCCATAGTTCTGAAATTAGGACATTTTGGCTGTCCGTGGCACTACTGGCCGTCCATGATGGACATTCCTCAAAAATCATATATGTCAATCGATTTCTGGTCCAATTACGAATCAATGCCAATCGATTCCTGGTCAAATTACGAGTTCAACGATACCCATCAAGCCATATAAGAGAAAATTATAGCTCCGCTATATATTAATTTTGGATTTCTCCAAAACCAGTTTTTGGCCCCTAGTGCCAAGACATTACATTGTGCAATATCAAAACATATACTCAGGACTCTATAGGCCTAGTCAAACTCTACAAACTGGCGAAAACAGATTTGAAATCGGTTGCTCCTACGAGGAGTTAGAGCCATTTAAGTCATCTTACTTTCTCACTTTCTTACTTTCTCACTTTCTTACGATCTTAGTGGGCGGCATATCTCAAGAACGGCTGGTAGGATTTGACTCGGATTTGTGGCTAAAGATCGGGTTTTGGCTCTAGTTGTACAAGAAGTATTTAGTTTTGAGGTATGACCCTTCAAGGACCGTCCCTGAGTGCAAAAATGTCCCTTTTTATACAAATTTTCTCTTATATGGCTTCATGGGTATCGTTGAACTCGTAATTGGACCAGGAATCGATTGACATTGACGATTTTTGAGGAGTGTCCATCATGGCCGGCCTGGAGTGCCACTAATGTCCATTTTTTCAGAACTATGACTTCATGTATGTCGTTCAACTCGTCATTGCATCAGAAATCGATTGACATTGACGATTTTTGAAGAATGTACATCATGGCCGACCAGGAGTGCCACTAATGTCCATTTTTCAGAACTATGGCTTCATGTATGTCGTTGAACTCGTCATTGCATCAGGAATTGATTGACACTGACGATTTTTGAGGAATGTCCATCATGGTCGGCCAGGAGTGCCACTAATGTCCATTTTTCAGAACTATGGGGTACTAATCTAAGACAGCGGAGCTATTGGAAATGGCAACGCCGTTTGCAGACCCATCTTGTTTGTATGAAAAATTGACATTTATAATTATTTCTAATTATTCCTAATTATTTCTAATTATTCCTAATTATTTCTAATTATTTCTAATTATTTCTAATTATCCTAATTATTCTAATTATTTCTAATTATTTTCTTAATTTTTTTGGATAATTTGATAATTAGAATAATTAGATAATTAGAAATAATTAAAAATAATTAAAAATAATTAGGAATATTATGGCCGTCCATGGCACGACCTATGGTCATGACTCGAAAAATTCCTAAAATGGGCTAATATAGACCCTAAGTGGTAGCTCTCTGGCGAAAACTAGAAGTCTCTAGCTGGTCCAGGGGCCGAGATCTCGATGGAACAGACGGACGGACAGACGGAAAGATGAGTATACAAGCGTTACCACAACTTTGCTGGGTTACGCTAAAAAATATTAACCTAGTCAAAAATTTGTTTTCATTTACAGAGATGGACAATTACCGAAAATGAAATTTAATTTAATTTTGAGAAATTACATGAATGTTTATGAAAACGTAACTAATTACAAGTAATTTTTTGTTAGGTTATATAATTTTCCATCTCTGAGATCATTTTTCTGTTAATGTCATTAACTTCAAGTTTCATGTTGAGAAATGACAGAACAAAATGTCTTTAACTACTGAAATAAGTATAAATTCTATAAAATTATGATAAATGTATTGAAAAATTCCACATTAAAAGTTATAATGCTATATTGAATAATAACTTTTATGCTAAAATCCTCATAGAAAATTTGGTTTAATTATGATTCTCATTAATTTGATTGTTAAGTTAAAATATGATACTTTTCACGCAAAATGGATAAAATTGCGATAGTAATTAACAAAATCATTAAAAAACATGTGAAAAACATATGTTCATCACTTAACCCAAATTTGAAATTTCTATTAACAAATTTAAACTAACAAGTTCATGGAATAACATCAGCCATCCAAAGTTAAAAATATCTGAATCATGTGGAAATAAAAAACGAAAAAACTTTAGTCCTGTTTATCTTAATAATCTGAAAATCTGACATTCAATCTTTAAACAATCTCTTTTACTACTATCAATGGATTTTTGTATTTAATAAATTCTTTATAATTTAGCATTATCAAAAGTATATTTATTCAATGGATGAATTTTTGAATTTATTTCTTTTGAAATGGATGAGTTCATATATCAATATGTATCGATAACGTCTGACGATGCAAGTTTATCTTGCGAAATGTGCGAAACGATTTTAATAAAACTAACGGTATAGAGAATAAGTAAATTAGTATTAATACCCAATTAGTCATCATACTAGTCGATTAATTTTAATTAAGGATGCAATGTTCAGTCTAGTCCGTTTACTCTACATTTTAATGGTTCATATATTCTTTTTTTTAAATAATTCGTGTTCTCGGACGATCAATTTTTCTAAAGATTTTTTAACGTATAGTACAGCATGGAGAAATGAAATTAGAAATTTCATCAAATTTCACATTTTATACTACCTTTGTAAGAAAACATGAATCAAAATACTATGAAATGTTATAATTTTCCCTTATACATACGAATTTTAACCACAAATTAGGAGTTAAACTATCCATCTTAAAATTTATACAAATATAAAGGCTACTTTAAAACAAACTCATTTTAACTCATTTCACCTTCAAATACAAAATTCTAAAAAAAACCAAACTAAAAGAAGGAACAAAAATTAAATTTTTTAAAAATTAATTATTATATTTTTAACAAAAAAAAAAACTTATTGACCATTTTTTAATTTTTTCACAATAAATCACAAAATTTTATCCTTCATTTCATTTTCGAGTCGATTATCCTTTATTTAACCTTAAACATTTATTTTAAAACCTTAAATAACAAAAACTTCATGCACAAAAAGCACATCTTCACTTTTTCACACTTTTCTCCAATTTCACCCATACCACCTCTAAATAACCAATAATCACAACAAGATTTAACATTTATTCCTTAATACAAACACATTTTCACCACAAATAACAATTTATTTTTCACTTAACTTTATCACAAAATAAATTTGTTCGACTTCAAAGTGTCGAACATAAAAATCAATATCAGGGAATGTCCATAGTAAATTTCATACGAATTTTACATATTGCCATTCCCTCGTGCGGTTTTCTACCCCAAACACCTCTCCAACACGAACAGTTATTAAATGAAAAGTGAAGGAAAAATAAATAGGAGAGTATATTTTATTGAACAAAATGTGTTTCCGGTCATAATTTAAGCAATAAATGGATAAACACATTCTTTGTCGATTGTGCAGCTAATTAAGGATAATTTAGCAGGTGAGTATAGTGAAATTGTGAGAAAAGTGTGAAAAACGAAGGAGTATGACGATTTTTGTGCCATGAAAAAGTTTTTTAGAATTAAAGTGCTTTCATGACTAAATAAATGTTTCAAGGACAAAAGTGAAAGATAATAGAATAGAAAATGTTTTGAAGGATAAAATTTTGTGATAAATTGTTAAATAAAAAAAATATATTAAATAAAGTCATTTTTGTTTTATGATAAAAATATAACATAATTAATTTTAAAAATTTCAAACTTTTCTAAATTCCTTACTCATTTCACAACTTTCAGATTTTTTTTCAGAATTTTTAAGATACTTTGACAGTGAAATGAGTTAAAAACAAGTTGTGTTGACATATAATCCACTTTCATATTTAGTTATTTTTTAAGATCAAGAAATAGTTTAACTCACTAATTTGTGGCTTAAAATTCGTATGCCGTACTAAGCCACAAAATTAATACACATTTCATAGTATTTTGATTCATGTTTTCTTACAAAGGTAGTATAAAATGTGAAATTTGATGAAATTTCTAATTTCATTTCTCCATGCTGTATGACTGGAGTGCCGGTTTTAAATCATAAAAATGGCATAATTAATGGTAAAAACTAACACAAAGCATCAACAACAGTAACAACGACATGATGTTATTCACATAATATAACGAAGTAACGAGCTCAATGAGCATGCATTGCACAAGGAGTAAAGAGTTGAGAAAATATTTAGTCTCATACAAAAGAAAATATTAAAAACAGAAAATTTTCCTTTTCTGGTCTCTTACCTTTCAACAAATAACAGAGAAAAAGTTTTCATTTAAAATGGAAAATGTATTTTCTTTTATTCAAAGGTCACAGTCCTCTTTACTGCAATATTCAATGGTTTATTTTTAATTGAAATTTATGAGGTATTATTGAAAAAAATTGGAACACACATATACAGATGGATGTGAATTAGTGATAGTGTTGGTGTTGATGATGGAAGATTTTATGAAAAAAGAGAGAGAAGAGAAAAAATGAGAAGAAAAAATAAATTATTATGTTTTCGTGAATGCTAGTGATGGTTGCAGATAAGGAATTATTTCGAAATTTTTTATACATTATTATTAAGCGTTTTTTAAAAACAATTTTGTAGCAGCAACGACTTGCATTTAAAGAAAAAAAATTTAAATTTGAATGTCGCTTGAGCTTTTAAGTTTTATGTTTTTCTCGAATTGAAACTTTAACTCGAGTGCTTATGATATGATAGGACGTATTTTTTGCTTATAAGAATCAAGCCATTTCCATATATAAAAATTTACAAAATGAGGTAAATAAAAAATAGATAAAAAATGAAACTAAACTACTTTTATGCATAAGAGGAAAAATTTACATAACATTACAATTTTGAGGTTAAGTGCAGCAATACACAATGTACGCCATATAAAATCAAAAAATTAATTAAAAAATTCCATTTAGAAATTTATTTTTATGTATTAAAAAACAAAATAGAGCGTAAGTCGTATACGTATTTGATACTGTCGAATAGCAAATAATTTGATGTTTTTGATAATTATTTGTTTCTGATAAATTATGATAAATGAAAAAGGCCACAAGCGTAATTTGTCGATTAAGTGGTAAAAAATAACATTGAAAAATCAAAAATCCTAAATTTCAAGATTACATTAAAAAACCGCACGAAATCGATATTCACTCGAGAGACTGAAGGAAGCAACACTCCTGATTTATTTATGTTGCAAATTTGATAGATAGTTTTTTCAAGTAACAAGAATAATAGAAATTTGAAGCCAACCTCCTACCATGACTTTCTTAAATTATTTCTGCATGCCTTATAAATTTTCAATTATTTACTGTTTCAAATACATATAAATTGATTTATAACCCTCATAGCACATAATTAAAAAACTATTGTGCTCAGAAATTGTTAACATGATCTCAATAAAAATTTTAAGTGTCAAACCTAACTGAAAGTTTATTTTTATTCATGAAAAAATTTTCCACAGAAATCATGCTTCAACTTTGCTTAAAAAATAAAAAAATACGAGTACACTTAAAAGTGCATCGAACACAAACATGAAAATTTCGACATAATTTTAGAGGTTTTTTCTACTATTTTCAGCATTAAAAATTTGATCACATAATATTGCAACACAACATTTGCTATAGAGCAGGGAAAAGACTTTGAAATGAGAAAAGGGAAAATTAAATATTGAATGAATTATTCATTGAAGTAACATTAAAACCTGCAAAGTTGCCGAAATTACATTTTAATGACATGTAAAAAACGTTCCTGAAAGAGAACAAAAGTTTAACTTCCTCCCAAATTTGTATTAAAATTTTTTTAGTAAAATCTGTCATGGTTTTTATCAAATATTCATATAATAAAATTTACGTAAAATATAATAAAACAAGAAGCCACAGGGAAGGAAATGATGAATAACGAAGGAAATGCCGTAATGAACTCGCCTCATTAAAATTTGATTTTGCAGTCATTCTGTTTGATTATGGGAGAAATTTTTTTAAGGAAAACATTAAGAAGTATGAAAAGTATAAAGGTTTTTTTGTCGCCACAATTCTTTCAAAATTTAAAGAAAAATTTCTTCATTGCATTGTTGCCGCTTGTTTATCATACAAAAATGGGAGAGGAAAGAGTGGAAAAAATTCATTTGAAAAAAAAATTGCGATGAGTGCTTGTTACCTTAGAGAGCTTTTTTGCTCTTTCAATACCCCGATCTTGTTTTTCTAGAGAAATTAATTTTATTCTCGTGTTTACTTTAAGCTTCGAGGTTGCCGAAAAAATTGTGCTATGCTTTCTAAATTCATTTTTATTTAAATTTTTCTTAAGTTGTGTTTGAGAACCAAGAAAATAGCAAAACGTAATAGCGGATGATTATTATGAATATATTATAACCAAAAATTGATAATTATGAAAATTAATATTTAACAAACTAGGTAGAATTTTTTTCAAGCTACATCGGCTTGCTAATATTAGTTTCATTTTTGATGTTTAATCAATTAATTCAGAACTTCAACGAAATTAAAAAAAAACTTAAACCGTTTTCCATTGATGGATCTTGAATTATTTTTTGGAGCTTTAGAATATTTTAAACATGCAAAATGCGAAAAAGACATAATTTTCAATTTCTAAATTCAATTCATTTTTGGTAAATGAAGCAAATGATAATTTTACCTAATTTTACAAATAAATTTCCGAGAATACAACTTCAGATTCGCGCGTGCAAGCTGAGATGGAAAATGAAAATCCATTTCCGAATGCACTATCAAAATCGGATGTAATTGGATCGGGTTGAATAACAACTTGTGAAGGAGCCTCATGCTTACCTTGATTTATCCCTATTTGATTTGACGTACCATTGGTAATGGACATTCCTTGTTGTGAGCCAACTTGCTGATTTGGTTGGTCACGTTCTGCAAGTCGTTGCTTAAGCAGTCGAATTTTATCTTCTTTCTATGGTGCAAAAAAATAAATGTGATTAAAAGACTAGAACATCCATTATTCTTTAAATTTGAAAAAAGCCTCACTTGAGCAATTAATCTCTGAAGTTCCTCATTTTCTTGTACCAGTTGTTTGTACCGCTCTTCATCCTCTTTTGATATTCCGGTATCATTGCTGGTTCTCGACTCGGCTTTGTCGTGGGGATGTCGCATAACTTCAATTACCTAATAAAGAGGACAGCAAATTAGTAATGAACTTGATTTAGGACGATATGAAAACCCTTTTTGTCTCAGAATTTTTTTATAGGATGCAAAATCATTCAGCAATCATAATTTATTATCTTTAGAATACACAAAAGGCATGCGACAAAAAAGATTTGCAGTGGAAGGGATTTTTTTCGGAGTCGCTTTTAAAGATATGGATGGTTGAAAAAGAAAGAGATTAACGTGCCTCAAAAATGATTACCCGCTATAGATTTTACTCGGTAAATCTTTTCTTTCCCTTACCCTATCAATGTATTTACGCTCTCGACATCAATGATCGAACAAAAGCCAGGGCAGGCAAAAGATCTCTCTAGGGATTTTAGTTCAAAAGTGGAAAAGTTTTATGTTGTGCATTATTAAAAGTTAGAGATTTGGTTGGAAAAATTTTGTCGATGCTTTTCGCATTAAGTAGAATTGAATGTGGAAAATGAACTGCGACAAAATTATAATTTAAAATTTAAAACTGTTGTTATTTTTGAAGGTTTCATTTATCTGGAAATTATGTTGTCTCTCTCAGCGTCATGAATTGAGCAAAACAAAATAAAAAAACATTTTTCTTTATCGCGATTTGAATAGATTTCTCAAAAGATTCTACGAAAATTAATCAAACGAGATTGGCATTTTGTAAAGGATATTCCGCATTTGAGTAAAATTTATGAATTTATGATTTCTTTGATGAGGATCCAAATACCTAATAGATAATTTTTAGACTCTGTGACATTTTTCACACAAAATCTGAAGGCAAGCAGGGCAAAAAAATAAAGAAGTAATATGCCTCAAGCAGGGCCTCGAGTTATGACCATGTCAAGAGAATTTTTGCATTTTTACCCTGAGACAAATTGTTAATTTAATTTTAAATTTTTTTTGGGAGTTTTTTGAGAGTTAAGACCACTCATGTTTTTATCATTTCAGCTTGCATAGTTAAAGCTTAATTTTCATAATTCAGTTATGAAAACGTTTGCGCTATTTTTTTAAAAATATTTCATTGAAATCATTAGATATAAAATTTTTGGTCTCTTTATATGTTAAATGTCAAAAGTTTTCCCACTATTCGTAGCTTACAAGATTTCTAACAATGTGACAAAAGGGTATTCGGCTGAATAGGTGGAGTTGAGTTTTAAAAAATGCGATTTAAAAATGATAGTTTTTAATTTTCCTGGATACATCTTGTATTAATTTCATTATGGATTATTAATTAAAGTTCCAAAACTGATTTTAAAATTTAACTTTTAGGTTCCTAAAAGTTTGCAGCCGTTCCAAAATGAAGATTAAAAGATTTTGTTGATAACTAATGTGACAATTCAATTTTAATTAATTAAAATTTAATTAAGCTTTGTGGAATTTTTTTATGATTTTTCTTACATAGTACAACTTGTACACTAACTAAAATTAAGTGTTTGGAATTTTATACTTAATTGATTTGATCCGTTTAGTCGATCGGCCAGATGAAAAAATTTTCCGTGTCACATTAGTTAATTTTTAAAAAAAATTTCCTGCTTCATATAGAAAGTTTATGGCTGGTCTAAAAGTGTTTATAGAAAGAAGAGACCAAATAGAATTTAATAAAAAATAGTCTTTAACTGCTTTGCAGCAAAATCTAAGGAAAAACTCGATTTTTGTAATTACAACAACAACAATTTATTCAGCCGAATACCCAAAAAGAGTTTCTTTTTCATTGTGTACTTACTTTTGGCACAAATATTAGCAACATACTGAGAAAACAACAAAATATTACGGCGAGAGAAACGAAAACAAACGATGCATCCTGTTGTGAGGCCTAGAAAGGTAAGATCGATATTGAGAATTGAAATCCCATAATTTGCGGATGAAAATACTTACGATAACCATGGCTACAGGTGCAGTGATTAGACACAACACGGCTATGTTGTAGATGCTCATGCCAACGTACCGAGAGTCGTTTATCTGCTTGACTTTTATTGATCTCGTCTCGTATGCGAGAAATAATCCAAAAACAAGTATAAGTCCTTTAAAGCCGTAGATAACACCTAAATGTACAACAGAGAAAAAAAAATTGAAAAATTATAAACTTTTTTCCGTTTGATTATCGACGTGCTATGAGATGTGTTATTGCTTTTCGAGAATGGAGATTTCAGCTTGTTGAGCTTATCCTATGCTGAAATGAAAATTTACAGACATTGAAGCTAACTCTCTTGCTTCAAGACTCATTTGCGTTTGTTAGGGATTGACGATTGAGTTGTACAGAGGTTGAATGGCCTTTCTTTTTCTCTTTGCAAACAAAATATGTCATAGGGAACTCAGAAATGTTTTCAGTTAAAAATAAGAAGAAAACTGCGGAATTTGTGAAGTTCTCTTTTGCAGTTGCAAAGCTATTGATCATTCAATTTGGAATTTTTGTTATTTTTGTTCATTGTATAGTTATTTTTGAGTTGATAATAATTTTCATAACTATATATTTTAACGCAACATTATTGCAAAAGAATAAAAAAATTATATTTTGTATGTACGGTCAGCTTCTCAAAAATATGTGTTTGCTCCACTTTAAACAAATAGAAATAATTATAATGAACAAAAATAACAACAAAAAGCAAAAAAGAACATGCCGGTGACTGATTTCGATCATTGGACTTAAGCTTGAAATTTGTGATCTGATTGGCAAATCAATGTTTTTAAAATGGCATTTGACATTTTGTTCAAATAGAGATTCTGCAGGATATATATATTTATATAGAATTTGCAGCAATAGCAAAGTGTTAGAGTGCATGCCTTCAGGTGACCAAAATTAAAGTTAAGTATTTATCACATTGGCAATAACATGTTATTTGATTTCATTTCAGCAGTTAATAAAAAGGCAAATCAAAGTGAGCAAATTGGCAAGAAAAAGTTATTAGAATGGTGATAACATGGCAGGAAAAATGTGGATTTTTTTTTTATTTTGACTGGTTATGTCATCGACTGAACATTTTTATGCCACTTTGACAATTTTGATTTGCCTTTCAAATCACCTCACAGTGCCGTTGTGAAAAATTTGTTTTAACTTATGATTGCCATTTTTTTCACTTTTTCTAACCTTTAAACTGACAATTTGAAAAATATTGACTGCCATAGTTTTACCTTTTTAAAACCTTTGATTGAACTGAAGGCAATTCAGTGGCAAAAGGCAAATTAATGGCAGTGCAAAAACGGTTTAAATCAAAAATTAAAACTTAGTTTTCTGACGCCCTAATTCACTAACATTCGAGTGGTATCAACTTGGCAAATCAATGTTTTTCGAAATTTTGTGCTAACAGGGTGGTCACTTACCTAACCAAAGTGGATTGTTTTCACTCTCACAATGCTCCAGCTCCGGTCGTATTTTAACGTCGTCATTTGCCGACACTGGATCCTCGAGGGGAAATGTTTCGAGACGCCGCTCGAGGGGATCTTGAATTTGCCATGTCAGAAGTATCACTATGTCAACAACTAAAAGTCCCGACACCATTGTATACAGTTTCCATGGTTCCACTTTTTTCTATGTATGTGCCATGAATGATAATAATTTCATGAGTGACGATGTGTAAAGCAAAAAGTCAAAAAGCATTATTGTCATTATCATGTGACCGAAATTTATTCACACATATTTTTACCTTTGGGTCAGTTTTAGCTTTCGTTGTGAATCTATGAACGCGCCACACCTTGCTGAACATCGCACCAAAAGCGAGTGTAAATCCCATTGATAAGATCCAAGACCGTGCTTGACAAATCTACAAGTTTATAAAATAGAAAAAGAAAAGGATAGTGAGAAACATTTTACGTTCAAATCAAAAATAACCATTTTGGTTATCATCAAAACTAATCATTTTAACATTAACAGTTACTTTTGATAAGTTAAAGTTCGATATTGGCAGCTCAAAATTGTAAATTCCGTTGATGGTTTAAAGATCTTCAAACTTCATTGCTTAGAAAGCATAACCTTCATTCGTTTGATAACGAAAGTTTTATTAACCCAAGCTTAAATCAAAAGTCCATCACGTCTCTAACTTGCTTTCTTGAAACAAATTCCTCTTCATTTTATCCATCATATATTAGAATTCATCACAATCACTGTGACATGTAACAATTCATTTTCTCTCGCACGCTCTTTTGTATCATAATTCAAAACCATCTAGACAAACACATATAGACCTAAAATCCATGTCTTATCCAATTTTCTTTTACTCTTTCTTTTAGACTCCGTAACAAAAATTTCACCTTAAGAACAAATATATATGTATATACATACACGTTGTGCATGGTAAAACGATGATAAGGCATATGATAGCGAAGAGCCAAACTTCTGAAATGACATTGACGATAAGAGATTCAATTTGTCTTCATAATAATGGCATTTTAATTTGCTTTACTATACCAAAAGTCGAGCAATTTTTCTATGTGTGTCACAGACTTGAAAAAAAAATTAAATCTCCTTACTTCCTATGGAAAATGGAATATTGAAGTTAAAAATAGTACATAATAATGAAAGCACTAATTCTGTAACAATGGATGAATTTCTGAATTTTTTTCTTTCCAAATGGAATAGTTATTGTTTAACTAGTAATGTAACTTATAAGGGTTGCAATTACACGAATCAGTACGCATTTATTTTCATATTTTCCGAAAGTTAAAAAGTGTATCTTTGGTTTGAGACATAAACCAGTATTTTCGTTGACCAGAAAGTTTGGTAACTTTGAGTTTATTCATCATGACCACGTCTTTACATAAAAAATTACTTAATTTGATAATGTAATTGTTACAGCAATTTGTAATTGCCCATTAACTTGTCATAAAAAAATAAACATTAAAAAGGAAGAGAGAAATAAGACTATGTGAATAATGAATAATTACTATTTGTTCATTTTCACATCTTTTATTTCCTCGTGTTACAAAAAAGGAGCTTTAAGCTGTGGAAAATAAGAATGTCAAACATTTTTTAGAAAGTATTTTTATGCCGCATATAAACATTAATTTTTATTATATTCGTGTCATGACGAAAAAGTTAGAAAATACATAAGTACACAGCGCGGCTGGTTGCTTTTGATAATTGCTGGAGCAAACATAAATCTTTCTCTTCTCATTCGCAGCTCTTTTGCGATGGTGAAAAATGCGAGCAAAATGTCATACATCGCTCAGATGACAGCAGATGGTTACGAAGGGAAAAAAAAGATGAATGAGCGATAAACTTTTGCCATCATTTAGAGGCAACTTCTAACGACAGACTGATAACAAATATTTTTCTTTTCGCATTCAAAAGTTTTTTTTTGTAATATTGGAGAAAATTCGATAGCATCAAAAAAGAAAATGTAATTAATTATGCCTTCATTTGATAAAAAAATTATTTAAAACTATTGAATTCCTCATATAGTCTTGAATTCTAATTGAAAATTTTTAGCAAAAAACGGAAAATAACGGAAAAAACGGGTGAAATTTTTTTTTCATTTCAAAACTTGGTAAAAACATTTCCGCCTCAAATTCAGACTTACCTTTGGATAAGTTGATGGATCCACAAATTGACCATCGATGCCTAGTAGAATGACAGATACAAGACATGTTATCACACCAGATAGCATGATTGTATTGCATACGGGATGTGATTGCTGAATCACTCTGCAAAGATATATAAATTGCATTAAATTAGAGATGAAATTTTATGTGCAAAATTCTCAAATATCGTTCTCACTCTTACAGTTGAATAGCTCTGAGAATTCTTTAAATCCTCGTGTATGCGAATGTAAGGTGCTTACGATTGAAAATATCAAAAGTGATGTGTATGGCATAAATTGTTTGTAAATTGTACGGATTTTAATTTCAAGGACAAATGGAGCAAAAATCACTCCCAAACCGAGACGCCAAGTGGTAAGCAAAAAGTGAGATGAGGATTTGTGGTTTGTGCAAAAAGTTTCAAGCTTGAATTTTCGGGAGCAAAGTTTTTAGAGTAGAAAAATTAAGATAGGGTTAGAAATTTCAAAGGTGGATCAATGTACAATGATGATATGTACTTAAAAAATCTTCCGAAAAAACCTGACATTCATTATTATTATCCATACAACTTTTTTCAGTTCATAGAACAACAGCTAAAATATTCATTTGAAAAATTTCTGCCTAAAGTTCATAAAAAACTTATTCCAAAATTCATTTTATATAAAATATTTCAACAGCAATTCTATTTCAAAAATATATTGCGGTGAAGTTTTAATTTTTGTGCAAAATGGTTTGCATATTAGAGTAGAATATGGTGAGTTTACACAATTGAAAGTCTGAAAAATGGGATCAATTCTTTTTTGATTTTAATTGTAGTTTAAAGGACACTTAAATTGCTCAATAGAATTTTTTGCATCAAGAGATTGATTAATATTATAATGAATATGTACCCGAGTATAAAATGCATACTGTACAATGGTTCAACATAAATTTTTGTTCTTAAACAGAAGTTAGGAGCCATGAGTAAGGAAACTTTTCTCTCAAGAAAACAAATTTCACACAGATTTACTAAGAATTGATTATTTTTTTAAAAATATCTTTATTTAAACGGTAATTGTAATAGTTATAGTTTTACGCTTTAAATGATTTGTTTAAAAACTAAGATGAAAACTCATTTAAAGCATATCATTCTGAAAGTGCCGTTTTGTTTATTTGTCTTTATTATCTTCAATTAAAAGCTCACTCCATATTCGTAATGAAAGATCTACAATTTTTTTTTCGAGGTTTCAACAATAAAACAAGAGAAAATATTATCAAAAATATGGCATTAAAAAAATTTTCTTTGCTTTCTTTTTTGTGTACTCCTCAAAAGAATACGAAAGAAAGTTTGACATTACTTGAACGTACTGAGAGCACGCCTTTTGTCAGGTAGCGAATTTTTTTATATTTTCCCTCTTCTTATTGTACTCACCGCAAAAATAAACGAAGGGGAGAAAAGTTACAACAATTTTACTATTACAAACAGACAAGAGAATGATTATATTTTTGTGATAAGATTATTTGCTCTTATACTCCACCTTAAAATGAAAGGAAAGTTTATGAGCGTCCTTAAACAAAATAATAAGTTTAAACACACGAAATTTTATTGTTTTCTTTGCGACCGACGCAAATTGAAAATTTGTGCTCACTTTGTTTTTTTGTAATAGCAAGACGAGAAGAGACTTGTTGAGAAGGAGGAAAAGAATGGAAGGAAATCGTCTGAAAAGTTTTTTTTTCGAGATTATGAAAATGTCGGAAATTTAATAAAGAGTAAAATTGTTAAAATAAAGTATTTCAAATTAAAATTTATTTATTAACCTGTGCGGTGCTGAAGTTTAATTTTTTGCTTTCAAGTAAACCCTAAACCGACCCTCCGCGTAGCTCCGTTATAAAAAGCCAGATAAATATCATTTAAATATTTTTTAATTATCTCAACACAATTGCGTATCAGTTAAACAAATTTATATTCCAAATTTTTGTATGTAAATTGTTGATAAAGCACGTTAAAAAATGTTTTGGGGAGGGATGCAAATTTAACGAATCAGAAGTGAACATTTGGCACCATGTAAACTGTAAACAGGCTAAAATTTGCATTAACAGCAAAAACAATTTGATCTCACGACAAAACCGAAAAATATTTTTAAGGGTTTTTTTGAAGTATATAAATAAAAATCTATATAAATATATGCGTTGAACGTTGAACTTATCAAAATTCAATTTTCAACAACCATTGAAACTTTTAAGCTTTAAAAGCTTTATCACACAACTTACCTTCTGTGACGATTCCAAAGATTAAAAACAATTAAGGCCAACGCAATGAAAATGCCGATACACGAAACGACGCTCATACATATGAACAATGGCAGTGAAACCGTTCTCAGCACGCGTCTTACAATCGTACGATCTTGGGGCACCTAATGGTCGTAAAATATAATCAAGAGATTGCTGAAAAATCAAAATTTATGGCACTAACCTTGCCGCCAATCCATCGCTCATCGTTGAGCCACGTTAAATTATCGGCCTGAGTGTCGTAGTATCCTAATTTACGATATGAACCGTTTATCATTTGTTCGATTTGAGTTAATGCAATACGATCACCCTGCGAACTGAAAGCCACCATGCCCTGAAGAAGAAAAAGTTATTATTATTAAGGATTTGATTGCAGAGTTTGTGTAAGGCTATTTTTATAATATAGGTGTAGGGGTCAAGCTAAAATCTCGGCAAAAAAATAATTTTTTTAGGCAATTGAGGGAACACGTATTCAGCTATCATTTTAAATACTTAAGTTAGCCATAATCATCGTTTTTTATGGCCATTTTATTCTATGAAACGTTCTACTGAGAGACATAAGGATTTCTTGCACATCCGCGTAGCACATTAACTTCAATTTGAACTAAAATTTGGAAGTTAATGTGATGCATCTCTAGATCAAGTTTTGAATAAAAAAATATTTAAAAATAGAACAAGTGATGCCTTGGTGCAACCTTGGTTAAAGAAAGTGCCAAACGAAAATAAAATTTAAACATTTCAGCTTCACTCTTAAACGCGAGCACATAAAAATGTCGTTAATTTTAAATGATTTAGTTTTTTTTACAAATTTTCACCAATTTTTTGTCTGATTCCCTTTAACAATAGGGATCTTAAATTCCCCGGGGATAAGCAAAGGTAAGAAATAAAATTTGTAAAATACAACTCATTTTCAAAGTAACATTTAAGAAAAACAATGCAATTAATATGCTCTAAAATGAGCTCATACTGCTGTGGAGTTCACGATTTGCTCAAAATTCAGTCCGTCAACAATTCCTCTGGAAACTGCTTTTTGATAAGCTATGCGCTGCAAACAATTACTAATGGTCCTTTGTCTTTTAGTAGGTGGAGGTTTTTCAGTGACATTCTCGGTGTTGTCGATCTTATGAACTCTCTTAAGATGATCGTTAAACACTTTTGTAGATGATCCACAAGGGACAATATTATGTATTTTAAAACTTGCATAGGACTGATGAACTGTCTATTTTCTCAAAATACTGTCAAACGAACCATTTTGAATTTTATTTTATTAAAATTATTTTGATAAAATAAAATAAAAACGGAAGCCAAATCCTTTTAAAAATTTATAATCTTAAATGTTTAGCGCTGAGTGAAAGAATAATTTTTACTTTTTAATTTGATTTTCTTCAATTTTAAGGTAGTTTATTTTATTTTTAATTTTCATTTACCTAACCAAAACAAAAATTTCTACCTGCAATAAAGTTTTGTTTTCTTATTAGCTTCATTTTTTAACCACTAAAATTTTTTTCACTTAAATCACTTTTTAAAAAATTAAATTTTTGTCTTGAAAAAAGAAGTTTCATCCCCGGGGATCCCCGTCTCAAAATTCGGGGATCGGGGACGGGGATCCCCGTTAGGATCGCTATTTAACAACCGTTTTTCGTCGTCTGCGTATGATTAAACTTAAAGTCAAAATGAAGGCGGAGCTAAAGCTTGGGACTGAGAAAAAATGTATGCTAAATTTATCCTCATGTACCTAATGCTAATACGCACATATATAAATTTATGCCAGTGTTACTCACCGATACTCCCAGAAATTGTGTCGAGTTCATTGCGGCATATATTTCATCAGCTATCTCTTTATCAGTGTATGTGAAATCCTTAAGTGACCTCTTTTTCCACTTTAATCTCTCCATTGTTTTATTGAAGGCAAGCGCAACGCTCCACACTGCATCATACGCCAGTGGAGCTTCCTGATAGCCCTCTGGATATCGGTTGTTGGTTATATCGAAACCGCCCTTCGTAAGATTCTGGTTTAGTCGCGTTCTGGCGATAAAAAGAATCAAATGTTAATATTGAGACGGCGTTAACTTTTTCATGATTTTGCTTTAAAACAAGAGAAAGAAGTAAAAGGTTTTCTATTCTTCGCAAGCGGCTTATCTTTAATATTAGAGTTATATTTAACCCTACTTCCGTCTATAATTATCTTGGATCCAAACAAGAAATGGCGGATTATGTTACAAACAATTCAGCTTTAATTAAAATTTGCAATTTAATTTCTTTCAAGAACATTGTGCATCCCATTAAGGTTAAAGAAATTACAAGTGAGGTCTCGAATGAAATCATTTTTTTCTGCTCACACATCCAAAATCATTCTTTAATTAAAGATTAAACGGCGCAAACCTAAAATCCTCTGATGACATTCCGGATACGGTCTTCTGATTAGCATTCTGGTTCCACATCAATGCTTCAGTTGTTAAATGTCCCTCAGCCGCTATTCTCATCTCGTCTTTTGTACAAGAAATATTTTCACTGTCAAGATTCACTTCATACCAATTGTCTTCGTACCATCCTATATGTTAAAGAAAAGGATTAATGAGGATTTTTATATTGATTCCTTTGATATCATTAGACGATTTTATGTTTTGTTAAATTCGTTAATTATGAACGATTTATCAAAAGAGATTGAGAGGACTCAAATTCGAAAATTCTATTTCAAATGTGTGCATTAAAAGTTAATGTTGTTTAAAACTTTTGATTGATTGATTGATTGATTGATTACTAATAGGTAGCACGCTGGAGTTACCAGGAAGACGCGCCCGTTTTAATTTTCTTTTCCATAGCTCGAAGGCTAAGGCTAAGGATAAAAACGTAAGCATGCTGAACTCTTAAGATTTCTCTTAAGAATAGAGTATAAATACCCCTTTTTTCCCCCTCAACAGCAGACGTCCCCGCGGGAATCGCACTACCTCGGGAGCTGCAACCCACGTCTTGAAGACATGCTAGCAATCGAATAACCCCTATTAGAGTGTTTAATGTTAGTCGTCATGGAACGCCCAGCGGAAAAAACCAAACAGGACGCCGTAATCCATGACGTAAAATTTTTCATTATGAACAGTCTTGTGATCACTAATAGAGTGTTTCCAACTAATCAAAATAACGTCTCTTTTAAATTAGAATAGGAATTCGAAATAGGGGAATTTACGAAAACCTAATCAAATGTGAGAGTATTTTTGGTAAATGTTTTAGCAGAGCAAGCAGTAAAAACACCTGTCAAACTTTTTTAATCACTTACAAAGATTTTAATAGAGCTGAATATGTTTCAGTTGTAAGACAATATTATTAGGATTACATAATTTCAAAATTAAATAACTTTACATGGGAATGAAAATTCTTATTTACGAGTGCTTTACTTTTAAAAGTGTTTAAACAGCTACTGGTAAACTTTTTTGATAGAAATACTAATTTTAAAATTTTACTGACATCGATTTCTTGTAAAAACTAAATTTCTATAAATTCAAATAAAATAACTCTCCCTTCATTCCTCACATATATTTTATTGAGGTTGGAGTTTTGTTGTTAGAGAAAAGAAAGAAAATTTATTCAATCGTCGATATGCTTTTTCAATTGTAATACTCAAAGCATTTCGATATAAAGAGAAACACAACGATATTGTTGAATATTTGTTGTTGTGGCGTGGTAGATGGATAGGGAGAAGTATAAGCAATGTTTATTGTTAAAGATTTTTTTGAGCTAAAATTTCATTTCCTATCTTTTTTTCTCTCTTCGCATATGCATGCAGTGCTATTGACTGAGCTATCAGATGATTTATGGGAAGATTTTTATACGATTTCAATGACGGTATGTGCTTTTTATGAACCTTAATATTCGTAACATGTGGAATTTCTCATCATAAATTCATTTTAAATCACGAAATTCGACGAAAAAATTTACCAATAAAGAACCAAACATATGAGCGTCCATAAAGCTGCTGCTTATACATCTCGCACAGCACTCTACGAGCTGCAACGACGTAAAAAAGACCAACAATAATGCGCGCATCTTGACGCCGCAAATTCCGTACGGCATCAGTTGGATCTGATAAAAATGATTGTCGTGTAACTATTTCTATGCCTGCATCCTTGCAACGATTCTCTAAGTCTTCTACAGTTGATATAAAAACTTCTTCGGCTTGCTGTAAAATTGCAATTTTTGACCAGCCGAACTTTTGCATTAGCTTAATTCTAGTTGGATTGTGAACTGTGGCAGATGGATGTGTTCGAAATAATGTAGGAAATCGACTACGATCTGATAAGGCAGGACTTGAAGCACCATAACATAACTTTAATAGGAAAAAGACAGAGCAGATGAAAAAAATATATATTAATTTAATTTCAAATAAAGCAGCTTGTAGCGTGAATTGTAAAAGTATACTTACAACTACTAAATTCCACATTTTTGCAGCTTCCGCTACTGTTGTACAAACAGTACTGCAGCCCGCTAGTAACATTAACTTTTGTGGAGGTTTATATAAAAGGTCATACATAACACTAGCACCAAGACCCGGTTCACACTGAAATAAGAGAGAAAAGATAGAAAAATTAGTAATTTTAAATAATTAGTTAAAGTTCATGTTTTTAGTGTTTGTCGGCTAAAGTACAATTTACAACACCGGTAATAAAGGATTTTTCTTCTTTTTCGAACTTCTTAATCTTTCACTGCATTTTAATTTCCAAATCTATTTAAATGTGTTGAAAAAACACACCTACACCGCTTGCCATCACCTACACTAAGCAGATTTCAGGACTACACTTCGCCCCTAGACGTCAATGCATCACATACACTGAGCATTCTAGATATGTAGCTTAGCACGGTTATTCCTAACTCTTGAAATCCAAAAGCTATGTACACTTCCAGACTTACACCTACCTGTTCAAAATCAAGATTGGCATAACCAGAGCCATGCTATCAGAGATTACGATGAACGTCAGTGTAAGCCCTTTCATGCAGACACTCGCGACCCCTAAGGTCAGAGCGGGAAAATATTTTAGATACTAAAAGTAAGAGAGGACGCTGAGCTATGGGGTAACCACACAAGGAAGGACCATAGCCGACTCTCAAACTTCTTTCCTCGGACGTAGTACTTGATACCAATGAAGATAACATTTCCTTGGCCTTTCCCCAAACACAACTATCACATATAGTCGATCCTACTCACACAAGAAAGAGAACAGTCAACATAAGTTAATTTTACATTAATGATCCTTCCGCAGGTTCACCTACCAAAACACATATTTTTATTCGATTTAATAATTGTCTAAATAACACAATCGTTGAGCCACAGAGACGAAAACCGCATTCTCACAACGATCCTGCAAATTTTCTCTCATTTTACCTTCTCGCACTTCACATTTTTTCTGTCCTATAATAATCCGAAGCAATTAGCAGTAGACGAAATAATTTATGAATTTTTTTAATAGTTTGTTTTTCTCTTTCAAACAAACATCTGATTTTACCCTTGATCTTTAAACGCGATGAATCCACTTTCCTCAGTGTATGAACCAAAACGAAATTTTTTCGTAGGGTCGAATCTTTTTTCATGTACCGTAGTGTTTTGTGGTGCGGCGTATGTTAGCTTTTTAATTAAGCATATTTTATAATCTTTTTCAAAAAACCCACTCTCGCAATTTACAAATTATATTGACGGTGATGGATGATAAAGGTGGCATACAAACTTAGTGATGCACTTCATCAACGTTCCATATTTTTAGCGTAACCCACAAAGTGGTGTAACGCTTATATGCTCGTGATTCCGTCCGTCCGTCCGTCCGTCTGCACAAGCGAGATCTCGGTCCCTGGACCAGCTAGAGACTTCTAGTTTTCGCCAGATGGTAGCTCTTAGGGTCTATATGTGCAGGCACTGACAATTTTTTGAGTCATGACCTATGGTCGTGCCATGGACGGCCATAACGTCCATTTTTCATACAAATTTTCTCTTATATGGCTTCATAGGTATCGCTGAACTCGTGATTGGACAAGAAATCGATTGGCATTGATTTGTAACTTGACCAGGAATCGATTGACATACATGATTTTTCGAGTCGTGACCTATGGTCGTGCCACAGACAGCCAAAATGTCCATTTTTCAGAACTATGGCTTCATGGGTATCGTTGAACTCGTGATTGAACCAGGAATCGATTGATATAGATGATTTTTGAGGAATGTCCATTATGGCCGGCCAGCAGTGCCACGGACAGCCAAAATGTCCAATTTTCAGAACTATGGCTTCATGTATCTCGTTGAACTCGTGATTGGACCAGGAATCGAATGGCATTGATGATTTTTGAAGAATATCCATCATGGACGGCCAGTAGTGCCACGGACAGCCATAATGCCCATTTTTCAGAACTATGGCTTCATGGGTATCGTTGAACTCGTGATTGGACCAGGAATCTAATGACATAGACGATTTTTGAGGAATGGTCGAACAGGACTGCCACGGACAGCCAAAGTGTCCGGATTGACTTAAACTCATTTTTTATGCACTTGATTTTCAAACACTGATCTGTTACAAGTGGGTTACGCGGCAACACCCACGTGTGGGTTTTGAAACATTTTTTCACTTGCTGTAGTTCTGTATAATACATCATAAAATTTTTTTATGACGACTATGAACCTTTTAAATATAAATATTTTCTCGCTCGACATGTATGGCTATATATTGAAGATGAAAATGAAAAGAATACATAAAGCTCAAGAAACTTTGTAGTTTTGAAAGAGAAACAACACCATCAAATAATTTATAAAGTAGAAATGGTAAAATCTTCTATTATAGTATGTATGGGAAAGCTTTAGGTTTGAGGTTTTATTAGAAAGTTTTTGCACAAAAAGGGTTCCATCATAATTTAATTTACTACAATTTATCGACATACGATGAATTTTTCAATTCATTCAATCAGATTTAAATGTTCTATTTCAATTCATCGAAGTTCATCAAATATTTAACTTTTACCCGGAAAGTTCCCCTTCTTTTATTGAATCGCTCTGAAAAATTACTCAAATAATTGATTGAATCAGCAGTGAAAATACTGACTTTAAAAAAATTTCCATATCTATCTTCCGTCGATTACAATAGGTACTCTCTCTCTCTCATGAGACTCATAACAAGTGACTATGAATTTGAACACAATGTAAAATTTGATTTATTCTTCTGCTATTCATGAGTCAAATTCGTTTCACGCTACAACAAAACAGAATAAAATTGCGCACGAAGCGCTCCGCGGAGTTCAAAAAAATAAAAATTAAATCCATTTGGATTTTTGTCAAATGATTATGTTATGAAAAAGCAAATGGCGTGCGTAATCACTCTTCCTGCTGAGCATGCGATAAAAACAATTAAAGAAAAATACTTTTCTTCCCAAAAAAAATTGCGAAATAATTCAAGAAATCGATTCATAAGATACTCGAGCGATAACAATAGGTAAAAACAGAATAGAAGTCAAGCAGCTTCATCAGAAATAAAAATAAAGTAGAATCTCCAGCAACAACAAGTCATAAGAAGAAGATATTTGTAGTGAGCAGCATTGAATTGATGACAAACAAAATTGATGCAAATCAGGATAATAGAGTCGAAACAATTTTACATCGTTTTATATTTAATGAACTTCAAAATAATAATTTTTTTGTTGACTGCTTAGAAAACTTTCGCAGCAATGTTGAAAAATTGTGATAACTCATCACACCATGCACGCAAGAAAAAAGTTTTGACGGTCTTAATTAGAATGTAAAAAAGGATTGAAGCATTAAATGGTTTTTAGCGTAACCCACACAAGGTGTGGTAATGCTTATATGCTCATCTTTCCGTCCGTCCGTTCTTACGAGATCTCTCCTGAGCCAGCTAGAGACTTCGGGTTTTCCCCAGATAGTAGGTCTTAGGGTCTAGATGAGCTTATTTTAGGAATTTTTTGGGTCATGAACATAGGTCGTGCCATGAACTGCCATAATGTCCATTTTTAATACAAATTTTCTCTTGTATGGCTTCATGGGTATCGTTGAACTCGTGATTGATCAGCAATCGATTGGCATGGATCTGAAAATGAAACACTGTGAAAATGGAACACAGTGGAAAATGGAACATAGTGGAAAATGGAACATAGAGGAAAATGGAACATAGTGGAAAATTAAACACAGTGGAAAATGAAACATAATGGAAAATGGAACACAGTGGAAAATGGAACATGGTGGAAAATGGAACATAGTGGAAAATGGAACACAGTGGAAAATGAAACACAGTGGAAAATGGAACACAGTGGAAAATGGAACATAGTGGAAAATGGAACATAGTGGAAAATGGAACACAGTGGAAAATGGAACACAATAGAAAATGGAACATAGTGAAAAATGGAACATGGTGGAAAATGAAACACAGTGGGAAATGTAACATAATTGAGAAATATTTTCCATAAGGCTTCCCTTTTGGCTTCTCCAAGGCTTCTTCATAGGACTTCCCCATGTTACATTTCCAATACTGATCTGTTAGAAGTGGGTTACGCGGCAATACCCACGAGTGGGTTTTGAAACATTTTTCTCTCTAATTTGTTTTCATGCCATTTCACGAGCAGTCGTAAAATCTTATTACATAATGGCTACTGACCCGAATAATAGTTTTCTCTTAATCAAGATGAGAATCAATTAACTTGTACACAACGCTCACATATCGTAAGCATTCACTAAAACACGCTTGTCAGCAGGCGCATCAACTTAAAGACTGAAACGAAACATAACGCTATTAATTATAATTTTGAAGCTATTGAAGCGAGGATTAGTAAACAACTATTTTGAGGCGATTATCAATGCTTTCAAGAATATTCAATGACCACACCTTAACTATCACTTTAGGCAGCAAAATGATATTTCCACCTATTAATTTTTCCTCATAGCCAGTTATAATAAATTTTTATGCGTATCATCATTATACACTGTTGATTATTTATTATATTGTTGCTTTTCTGCTTTGTTGTGCATCTAGAAAAATTGAAATTTGAAAGTGTTTGAAACAAAAATTAAGGAGAACTTAAAATAATTTATAGGATTTTAATGTGAAATAGGAAAAAATGTCTCCAATTATCTGTCCTCCCTAGGGATGCTCATGGGATTGCCGAGGACGAGGAGAGTCATTCTCTTGCATAAGTAAAACACATGACAACGAAAAATCCGCAGACGTTCTGATTTAATTTTATTTCATCCTACATAAACATCATCAAGCATTCAATTGATGAAAAACAAATTAAATAAATTTCTGACATCCTAATTGACATTCATGCGAAAGTTTAAGCTCAATAATTTCAATTGCAAAACTTTATAAATGCGTTTTATAAATTACCGAGCAAGTTACCGAAGTTGTTATTTTGCAGAAAATAGAATGACATCGCATATAATTCAAACGATTTCCTTGAATGCTGCTTTTGGTAATTTAGCGGAAACTCAAGTAAGTTACGAGGCAGTTTGTGCTGTCACAAATTACCGAGTTCGTTCTTTATGTCGATTGCCTTAAAGAATTATTGAGTTGTTGTTCAGACCGGAGGAGAATCAAGTGACTTGTTAATGGGTTTACTCCTGGGTTTACTTTATATGAAAATATCACATTTTTTTAAAAAATTTATTTTTTTTATTCCTTAAGTTCAGGGATCTGGAATAACGGACTTATCTTAATCATAGGATATCGCAAATAACTGGAGATCATGCGGTTGATTAATTATTGAATTTTTAGCTTTTAGTCCCAGGATTTTTCCTCATAATGGTCATTAACAAAATTTGTTTCAACAACTTTTCCGATTGGACTTTACTAACTTCCCAATAAAATCCACTTACACATAAAAAGCTTCCCCTTAATTTCAACTGATGGCAATAGTATAACAACAAACTTAGTTTGTTTACAATTTTGTTGTAAAGATGATAACAACAACTAGAATCGCTTAAATAATATTTGCGAGTGAACGAACGAAATTTAACGATTTGGCGATAGAGGCAAAAAGAGCTTATTTATTGGGGTGGTAATATATCATCGAGAGATAAAAGATAAAGTTTGACAGCGAAATCAGTTTAGGGAAATTTTGATTGTTTAAATAAGTTTGATAAATGAGATGGAAAACAAAGAAATTTTTCTCTTCGAGCTTCTAGTGAATTGAGTATGATGTCGATAAAATTTTGCGTTAGGAAACAACAAAAGGTTAGACTACTAAGAATTACCGCGGAATAGGGAAGGTTTCTAACATATGTAAACTAAAATTATTACTTTTCGCTTGGCTTTCGTGTGCTCTTTCATAAATTCGAATTCCGAAAATCTTGTTCTTTGTTTGAATGAGAGAAAATTGCATACAAACGTATGATACTATAAACAGTTAACAATGTATGTCAACTTTGGTTATGAACTTTTTCCAAAGTATTCCATACAAAAATTTTCTTTTGCACAGCTTGAGTAACTTCTGCTACTACACCGCGCTTAAAATTGGTAGTAATTTTCTAATTTTCGTTGTGTTAAACAACAAATGGAAAAAGAACAGTAAAAAATCAATAATTAAATTACTTAAAAGAGTAGAAAAATGACCCATGACCCCGTGAAACTTTTCTTTCTCAGCTTTAAATTGAAATAATTACGTGTGAATGAAAAACTTCTTTTGTGTGCAAACTGTTGGCGTATATTTACACATCTGTGGATTTTGTGATTATGAAGTATTATGCAATGCATTTACAGTGCGTGAGTATCAAAGATTAAAAAGAGCTTAATGGTTATTAAATGTCGGTAATGTTCATGATACGCTTACATGTGAGACGGGGCTTTAAAAATTCATTATTTTGGCTGACACAATTATTCAAGGACAATAAAGGAGAATACTGACAACGCCCTTAAAATAATCTTCATGAGCTCATTTTGCATGAGTACGCTCTCATAATATATTCCGCCTATTGTTACAATTCAGCGACAAATTAAGCCTGAGATCCCTACTTTTTAACAATTCATAATTTTGTAAGCACTGCATTCTTCCTGCTGGCAGATAGCAGAAAAATTTCTTGCTCTTCCGGAAGTGTCCAACAAATGAGGTGAAGAGTCAAATGGCATTGTACAGGACGTGATGAAAATGCCAAACGATAAAAAAATGTGAAGCTTTTATTTGATGTCGCATTTCTATTCGCCTAGCTTGCAGCAACAACATTATTCAGATCACGCGATAACGCGTGGCTTGCGAAAAGAACAATTTGTTTTTAATATCCGAGCAACATGGAAGAAATGACGTTGAGCTTTGCCGCTAAAAATATACCCAAAGAAACTCAGAGTTTCAAACTCTGCAACAGCTGACAGAGCCATTATCTAACACCCACACATATATTTTATATAACACCAGCACTAAATAAATTTTAAATATTTGATGTAATCGACCTTTATATCTCTCTCACACGCTCCTTGACACGCACGCTATTGTGAGGAAAATTAATGCTCAGCAACACCGGAATCCTCTTCAAATGGAAATTTGCTTAAACATGTGTGCGTATGTGAGGATTCGACAATCGAGATGAAAACTAAAAAGGTCTGAAAAACTAACTTTATGGACATACAAAATGTTTCCAATATTCTTTGTGCATGAAAAGATATCATCTAAAAACATGTATGGAGAGAAGTAAAGTGAATAAGTAGCAAAAGATATGTCGGTCACGACAGGGTAATAGAAATTTCAAATTTCAAATTTTACTGGATGCATCAAATATTGTGTATAGGCAGTAAAGTGTGAAAAATGATATAGAAAATTTAAACATGATTTGGTGTTTTGTGACCAGAAGTCCGATGGAGTTTTGAGTTTGCTGCTGAAATTGAAAACCTTAAGTGAATCACTTTGTCTTTGTCAAAGATACAGTTTTCGCA
Source organism: Tanytarsus gracilentus (assembly GCA_038502055.1). Lineage (NCBI taxonomy): Eukaryota > Metazoa > Arthropoda > Insecta > Diptera > Chironomidae > Tanytarsus > Tanytarsus gracilentus. The sequence continues at coordinate 6,904,293 of JAXRKN010000040.1, read as the reverse complement.
ACAAATCAACAATTTAATGTTTTTATCAAGATATTTTCATTTCCCGTTAACCCACTTGAGAGAATAAGGAGAATGTGCAGTTTCAGTCTGTTTCGAATGACGTTCAATTCAGAAAGAGTCATAAAATGGAAATAGATGCAACCATAAAAACTTCATGTACAGTAATGCAATGGTAAAAGTATTTTTCCAGCTTTTTTAATACTTCTCGAGTGCACTTTTTGACGATGGGATTTAAATCAGTTAGAGCAGAATTTATTGACGTTTGTGAGTTCTCTACAAATGAATTTTACAACAAAAGATTTTTCTCTAAAATCAGGTCAAATTTAATGTTAAGAAAAAACTACATCCACATACATGGGTGAAAAAAGACCAATTTTGATATTCTCATCACGATGTCGATTCTTACTCATACTCACACCATTGTCTTATCTTTTGAATCATTGCTGTTTTTTTTTCGATTTATTGTGGAAAAAAGAGGAAGTGTAAAGCACATCAAGCAAAAAAATGAGATAAACATCAAATGTATGAATGGGAATGGTCTGTTTAAACAGAAAATTTAAAATTCAAAAAGTTCACATGTGATATTAAAAATTTTAGAAAATTTTAAACTTTGATCTCCCTTGAAATAAAAAATATAACTGAAAATTTTTAAGCCTGTCCAACTCTGGTTTATAACAGTCAATTAATTTAGCAGGCAATGTACTCAGGTAAGTTACTCAAAAAATACAAAGCCAATCTTTTCCAAATTTCCAAATCACGAGTTTAACGAGATACATGAAATCAAAGTTCTGAAAAACTTGAATAACATCAAGATTAAATCATGCATGAAGGAGACGAATATGTAAATGGAGAAAATGTGAAAGTAAAATTAACAGAACTCAAAATTGAACTAATTAGATGTATTATGTATTTGCCCATAGGGTTAGCCAAAAAAACCAAGCAAATTTAGAAGAATAAAAAGTTTTGTTAATTATTGAGTGTGGGTTTTTGTTGAATTTTGACCCGAGCTGCAGATTAAAATTAAACTTTTAATTGTTTAGTTATTATTTAAATGTCTAAAAGATCCAAAAAAATTCTACAGCTCGGAAAGTTGCGGTAGAGAACATTTGAAAATCGAGTGAAAAATATTTTTATTATCATTAAAATTTCTCATCCCGACATTCAATAACATACTGCAGACCTTTTTGTCTTATGTTTGAGTTTTTACTCTCAAAACATGAACGCATATATGCAAAAAGTGATAAACGACTAAAAAAAATCCATAAAACACGTTTGTTTGAAAATTTCCTGCTATAATCAGCGTTAATGATTCATTAAAAATTAACCGTTGGAAAAAAATTTAAAATAAATATTTTCTAAAGGATTTCTAACTTTAGTCATTAAGTATTTTTTGCGTATATGCGTTCACATAATCCCATGGTAAAATACAATGTGGCAATCCTTTTTGTGAATGTGTTAACCTCAAAAACTAATCTTGCATATATTCTTTTTAAAAACCGACTGGTCTTTATTGTTCTTCATACACCCTTATTTTATGCGTCAGGCATCTTAATCAACATTGTCAATCCGTATTTTTTCTCACATGTGAAATTTAAATGTCCTTTCATGAATTTAATCTACTTTAATATTTTCTGTTAGTTTTTGCCTTCTGTTCTATTTTAATACAAATTATATAATCCTTTCCGAAACTAAAAACTATTTTTTCCTAAAAAATGTTTCAAAACCCACTCGTGTGTGTTGCCGCGTAACCCACTTGTAACAGATCAGTATTGGAAATGTAACATGGGGAAGTCCTATGAAGAAGCCTTGAAGAAGCCAAAAGGGAAGCCTTATGGAAAATATTTTTCGGGAAGCTAAATGTGTAGCATAAGTGAAATTACTTTTAGAGAAGCCAAAAAGGAAGCATAAGAGGAAATATTTTTTTGGGGAAGTCATTTTGGTGCAAGAGAAAATATTTGCCTTACTTAGATTGGGTATCATTATTTCTCGCCGGGATCTCGAAAGAACGCACGGACGGACGGAAATACGAGCACATAAGCGTTACCACACCTAAAAAATAAAATCTAGCGAACGCAAAAGCTTGTTTAAAAATAGTTGTAAAAAATTAATTTGTATTAAATTATTGTAGAGAGGAGATAAAAACTTTTTCTTCCTCATAACACATGACATAACAGAAAAAATAAAATAAGAATGTCTTGCGTTTTTATAGAAGAGATGAAAGTTTATCAATAAACATAACTGCAACAGCTGCTCGAATTCATCATCTGAGTTACTGTTTTTTAAAAAAGAAAATATTTTATGTCAACTTTTATGAAACATTTTTTCTAAATTAAAATTGAAAAATTGTTCTGCAAAATTCATTCTGTGACTTTTAATGTTTCAAATCTCACACGTGGCTGTTTCCATAATTATTATTGAAAGAGTTATTGTAAGCTTTAAATGGACTTTTTTGTGAAGTTTATTTTAAAATTACCCCTTAAACTTATATTGCACGCAGATACCCCATATTAAAAAGTTTTTAAAGGAGCAGTGAGAAAATGGAAAAATTATGATTTTTATATTAGTTTGGTTTACCTCTTCGATTTACAACTCATAAAATTATAAAAAATTTAAGGGTTCCATTCGACCTTTTTGTCTTATGTCTGAGTTCTCAAAAATTCCCAAGAAAAATAAAATTATCTTTAACTTTTTTCGTTATTTAATTTTCTTATCGTTTTCTCTCGTTTTTCATGTAAACAAGAAGGACATCACAAATTTCAATGCACACCATGTTTTGACAGAAAATATCTCAAGTATTTACTCAATTTGGTATTTACATCAACCAAAAACTCCCCACACGATAATGGAAAAGGTGCATATTCTTGTCTTATTTTAGCTCTTAAAAGGCCACTGAATGAATAAGATTGATTTACCATTTGTTTGCCTTCAAGCCTTAACAAAAAACTTTTATATATTTTTTCTCATCAAATGTCCTTTTGTCACTCGGTAAATTGAATAATCGCTCAATAGGCTTGAAGATATTAGATATTCCGAATCCGAAATTGGATATTGCGAGAGCTTGAAAAGTTTTTCCATTGAAATTCCAACCCCTCAAGGATGAAAAGTAAAGGGAACTCAATCATTCCGCACTTGAAACTTTTATTCTGCTATTGTAAAGTGTAAATCAATATTTTTCCAAGAAAATGTGAATGGAAGGAGATAAATAATACTTGGAAGTTTGCGTTCATTTACATTACTTTCAAGTTTTTTTTAAAAAAGGTACATTTTGTTTGCCAAAAAAGAAGTTAAGTGAAAATAGATAGATAGATAGATGACAAAGAGGTAGCACTCTGGAGTTATCAGGATGAACTCGCCCGTTTTTGTTTCTTTTTTCAGGTTATTTGGATCTCACTTCCTGCACTGAAATTTAGGTTCACTGGATGTCACTTCCAGAACTTGGTCTTTGTTCCTGCACCAGATCTCACTTCACTGAATCTTGGTTCAGAAAAAATGAAATAAAATTTACAAGTAAAACGCAATCGACTCGAGTCGGTTCGAACCGATTGGAAAAAACAGCAATCGACTCGAGTCGGTTCGAGTCGTTTGCTAAAAAAATGCAATCGACTCGAGTGGACTCACTCGGTTTAAATGCCTGCTAAATTCTATCCAATGTCAATGTCGAATGTCCTTAAAATAATTTCTGTTAAACTTAAAGTTTCTTCATAATTCGCTTCTGTCTTAAACATGCTGAAAACTGAAAAAGTGACAGAAATTGTAGATTGGATAATTTCAGATTCTCTCACAGGAAATTTGTATAAATGCGAAAAATGTTAACGTAAGAATAAAATATGTATTACTTTCTCTATAGCAACATAGCAACATATAAAAACGTAACGATAATAACAAAGGCGTAAATGTCTATCTAACTGTTTTTGAAAAATGAGATGAATTTAGCTCGGAGGTTTTCTGTACTTCTGCACTAGGTAGCATCATAAATATATAATTTTTTTTAAAAGCACTCTCATCTCAGTGGACTGACTTTTTCAAATTTATCATTGCATAATCTTGATATTTGAAAGTTTGAGAGTTTTTGAGCATTAAGCTTACTCAACTAAATTCCTTTTTTAAAATTAATCCAAATACAATAAAGCTCCACTTTAGTAAAAATGTAGTAATGTAATTTATAATGCTCTAACAAGAATCTAACGAGAATTTAGGGGAAATTTTAAGGAGAAATTTTAGTAATTTAATTTTTATTTTTTGGAGCAAATTAGGAAGCAATTAACATCTGTAAATTGGAGACTATATCGAAAAAACTCAAATTCACTTCCTAAGATCGTCTTATTTTATTATTATTATATATATTTCGACAGCTAAGCTGTCATCCTCAGAACAGTTCGATATAGACTGAGTCAATCTCTCTCATTACGTCGTCAATTGTTTTGAAAGTTACTGTCCGTAGTAGCTACAAATTCGAACTTCAGGTGATATGCTTACAAGTTAGATATCATTAAATTTGCAAATTTCACAAGCAATTTAAAAATATATCACTCATAGATGTTCTAAATAGTGTTTAAAATATTATGAATAATAGTTATAATAAAAAAAATTTTTTCATGTTTGTAAAATTTTCTGTATGAAATTCTGCAGAAAATTCTGTATAAATTCTGCAGAATATTCTGTGGGCTCGGTGACCGACACTCTTTTTTGTGTATTTAATTTTAAATAATTTTTTCAACACTGCACTTTCACTATAATTTTTACCTCATTGACATAAATTTTTGCCATCAATTTCTCTACCGTTATAATGAGTGTGTACTTTTTTAAACACTCGTCATTATGTAAACATTTTCATAAAAAATGAGAGCATGCACATGCTCGTTCTCACCCGCATTTAATACAACATGTTATAAAAGCAACATCAATATGTGCTTGACTTAACACTTATTTGTTGAATTTTGCGTATAAAACAGTACGAAATTTTTTCAATAAAAATTGTTAGTGAACAAACATATCAGATGTCCGAATGTGTGTGAAAGCACGAATATGTTTATCAAATTATCGCTAATTTGCATGTTTGTTTCATCAATAATTGCAAGAGTCATTTGTGGTACTGATGATGTGGAAAAACCATTGGTGAGAGTAACACGTGGTGGCAAATTTTACGGTTGGCGTACAGGTAATTTTTTTTTTCTTGCTGTCCTTTTTATTAGGTGTAATTTTCCATTTGGGAATTTCCTCCTTATACGGCATACAACAGATTTTTTTATTTTACACATGCGGATGAGGGATTTACCCATAATAATTGGGTATCTTTTTCAGAAAATTTTCTCTGCAAATATTGGACATTTGGAATTAATTTTTAACGCTTTTTGCTTTATGAGTTTAAGCCCAAGTTGACACTTGGGATCTATGTAAAGAATTTTTAAAGCAATATTTAGTGATATAAAAAATAAGAAGCTTTCTTTCGGGTTAACTGGAACTTTAAAAGCAGCCTTTCATTTTCCCTGCTTACTCCACATAGACCACGAAGAAGGCTAATTTGATCGCTGGGTGCCTAGTTTTTACTTATTGTATATGTACTAATAAATTAAATTATTGAAAAATCTTCAATTTTCTCATTAAAGAAATTCAACATCAAAAAATCTCGACCATAAAGGCGGCTAACAGACGATGGCGAGGAGAGTTTAGTTTGACTCTTGGACGCCTGCCTTTGGTCGCCACAGCAGGTACGCAAAATAATGACTTGTTTCAGCTTTTATTTTGACAGCCATATCAATTAATCTTGCAATTAATCGATGTAAATTGAAATTAAATGTAGGATAAGTTTTTAGCGGTATTTTCTTTTTATAGTTGAATTTCATCATATTCAAAATCCTCTATACACAAAAGTGCAACCCTGTCTGGAGAGTGTGAACAAAATTTCTCAACCGCCTCAAGGGAACATAAATAGTGATACTGTAAGTAATTTGAAGAACGCGCATGAGAGAAGGACAAGTTAAATATCTCTTTTTCTCTCTAATTCACAGTCATACGACCCCGTTTCGGGAATAGAAGATGGCATGTCAACTGAGAATCCTCTTATGACGTACTCATCGACTCCATCAACAACGGCAGTGACGAAGGAAAGTAGCACATTGAAACTGGAAGATTACGATGAGATCACATTTGATCCCACTCTAAAGAGTCATGATGACAATAATAATAGCAGTGATGGGGATTTAAATGCAGTGAATCGAGTCAGAAGAGAAAGTGAAAATGACAATGAGATTGAATTAACAACGGTTGATGTTGTAGAGTCGAGTACCGCCGCCATGCATATGACATCATCACAAGATGCCATGTCGAGTAGTAATCATATTATAACTACAATTTCATCCATGCTTCAAGTCCCGCATTCTAAGCCGCCTCAACATTTTCACAATGATAACACTAAATTTCCACACTACTATCAACCTAGCGTGAACCCTAATGCGCAATATATCTCAATTACCGAAACAATGCCTCCAAAATTGAAGAACTATTTTGATTTTTATCCTAGTCAACCTGATTTCTATTATAATCGTAATTACGTTAGTAATTTTGTACCGTGGTGTAGTAACACTGCAAGTCATCCAATGACTTACAATTATTTTAGAAATTTTTAAAAAAACTAGGCGGTTTAGGCCCGGCAAGCTGCCAGTAATTTAAATGAATGTTACATTCGTCACTCTACAATTTAAGTTTTTTTAACATGAAAATTTTAAAATATCTACATTCTATAAATCTCTGTGAAAACCACTTTGCGAGTAAATTTTTTTATATCTTTTAACAAATTTCCTTTAACAAATAAGCATATGCTTAATATTGTTGTATTTATCAGCACTCTGAAGTAATTAATTTATAGAAACTTTTTTAAAGTTGTCCAAGAAACATTAAACGTTACTTCAAATTTTAATTTCTCTCTATTCATTATGACTCACAGGGTGAGTGGTGACTCATTTTCCACTGAACTTTTTAATGCCAATAAAACTCAGAGCGCTGTAAAACGTAATGCTTTTTGTAATTAAATTTCTCAAGTTATCCATTAACTAAGAGCATTTTCCAAAACTTTTTCAGGTTACGGAATACATTTTATTCATTCACACCATAATGATCGCAATTTATACTTTCGCAATCATTTTTATATTCAATTTGTTCAATGATAATCAGGAAGATTTTTTCATCTATGAAAAGAAAATCGTATTTTTTTATTTTCTATCTTGCTTCGAGGAGATTGGAAAAATTTAATTTACAAAAAACATCGACGACGATGTACAGATAAAATGTGAAATTGTGTTCGGGGAATTTTGAATTGCGAAACATACCCGCAATTTACGCGGTAGATTTTGAATTGAATAAAATTTAACTTAATGAATCATTAAACGTAGGTTCATTCGGAGCAAATCTCAATATGCAAATTTATAAAAGGGTTAAAATTTTAAATTTAAATAAAAAAATTTTCTATTATAACTACAGAGTTTACTTAATCCTCCCTAGAATCAACTTCGAAAGAACCAAGAAGCGTCGAAATATCAATTCAAAATTTTCAGCATCAATAGTTTTTTCATTCTCAAATGCATTATAATCAAAATCCTAGTAACAATTCAGTTAATTATTTATTATCATAATTATGATTTAACAATAGAAAAAATCACTTCATTAGTGAGACCGTGATAATCTTTGGATAATTCAACCGTCACCCCATGCAACAACAAAATCAGTGAATAAATAAAAAATTAATCACTAAGTGAACATCAAATGGAATAATGACACGTCACAAAGTGGACATTAATGACTCCACTAGACATACACTGACACAGATAGTGTGACAGTTTTCTATTAAGTTTTGTACATTGCATTTGACAACTTTTTTTTAACTTCAATATGTTTAAGATGACCAGAAGTTTTTCTATAGTGTTAAGAAGTTGTCAATGATTTTTTTAATTACACAAGGTAGTTTAAAGTAAAAAATAAACATACCGTTGATTTTTTTAATTCTAATAAGAATTGTTTCGAAAACTTTTTTAATCAACATTAAATGCTAAAAGGTCAATCAGACCTTTTCTTCTTATTCATTGAAATTAAAATGTGAGGAGCGACAATTAAAAATTTAAAGGTACAACTTTTCATCGCTGTGTAATTATTGCTGTTTCTAAAATTTCCAAATGAGATTTTTAATATTTAATAAGGGTTGCGAGAATTTTCTCTCATTTAGTGCACGCCGTTATTAAAACATATTTTCTTGTCTTGTGGCGGTTTCGGCATTGCCGCCAAATGATAATTGCTTATTCCCAGAAACTTACGTTAAAATCATTTTGAGCATTATAACCTTTTCTTGAATTTTTAAAAAAACTTACATACAGAGAAATTAGAGACGCAAATTGATTCCTGTAATCTCTACTTTAATTTGATTTCAAGTTAAAATAAGGGAAGATATTAAATTTTATATATTCAGTGAGTAGGAAGTGTGATTTATTGAAGTTCAACTTCAGAGCATGAAATAAGGTCAAAAAAGATTCAGCTATGTTCGAAATAACATCCGGCACAACTTAATTTTAACGTTGGAAGTTTTAACAAGTTATTAATACGACAAAGTTCAAGTAAAATATGATTTTTTCTCAAATGGCTCAGTTAAATCCTTTGATTTGGTTAAAATTTATCGACTCTAATAACAATGTTACTAATCTAAGACAGTGAAACTATTCGAAACGGCGACGCTTTTTTGCAGACCCACCTTTTTTGTTGTGACTATCTAATTAATTTTTTTTGCTGCATGGAGGGTCTTTTAAATTTTGTGCGGTTTTATAGCTATTTAGAAAATAAGCAAAGAGCCTTGAACTATAGACTACATTTCCTGTGTTTTTATCCCTTAAATTCTTTATCCTCCATAAATATAAAAGAAGTTTAATATACTAATGTTTATAATCCCTATTACATAATTACTTCCGACTGGCTCTCAATTGAGTGAAAGAGAGAAACGATCTTTGTCTTTGTTTGTAAAAACAACTTTACTTACAATGACTATCCCTGCAAAGATAAGTTTTTAAAAATAAAACTTATATTTGAAAAAATCTTTCAAGTTCAGTTTCCGTTTACAATTTCATGTTTACAATCCACTTCTCATTTTCTCTTTCACTCGCTCACTTTACAATAATGGATTTTGACAACAGTGTTATTGTTTACTGGCGCTCGACATTGGTGTCGTCTGCTGTATGGCATGCTACTCGCCTAGTCGGAACATAAACAATGTGCGACCCTTTTCTCCCTTTGCTTTCTTTCGTAACATTTAATACTCGATCAAATGTCGCACGCACTTAAAATTTATTGTTTTGGTTTTGACTAGAAAAAACGATAATTAGGATTATTGGCACTAGGAATTCGTTTCGCATTAAGTTAGAGGGGCAATAAATGAAAATTTATATGGTAACGTTTAATGGACGAGTCATCAAAAAAAATTACGTAATGTTATGTGATTACTTGAGGATTTTTTAAGAGCTCAATTAAAAAGCCCACACATAATTATTAGCAGCAATTTACATTCAATTTGAATATTATTTAAGAATTATTAAATATAATTAGAATTATTTTAGGAAGAAAAATAACAAAGGGAAATAAAAATCAGATGAATTGTATTTCTAGGCAAACTTCAAGGTAATAAAAATCTTGCACTACTTTTAAATGAAGTCAAAAATATTTATAATGGACTTCTTACACTAATATATATCATTTCATTACATTTTCTCGCAAGTGTAAACCATTAATATGAAAGTGGTTCATCCAAAAAAGAGAAAGAAAGTAAAACATGAATTTTCTGTTTCACTGAATTTGTTTTTCTTCGCAGTTTGCAAAGCTGCGTCGGAGCCTTTTCGATTTAAAAATAAAACAAAAACAGACCCAGGCACAAGCACAAATAATTTTCCAATTAAAATTCAATCTAGAATAATCGTTGGTTTGAGGCTAAAATAGAACGAAAAAATCGGCTTACGACAGTATCAGGGAGCAAAGTGAGGGATGTCTATAAAGTTCATTAATAAATTTCAACACAGATATTTAAAGTTTTCTATTAAGTTTGAAGTCGAGACTTTTGATGAAATGTGTTGATAACGACGTGTGCCTGCTCAGCTCAGACTTTTCTTAATTGACAAAAAAATTTACATTTCGTCGACGTTACCTCTTAAGAAGTGAGCGATTATCTATCGTCAACAAAGACAGCATTAAAACATCCTTTTTTAATTGATAAAAAAAAGACGTGTGCACAAGAAAAAGGAACATAAAAAAATCTAGATAACGTAATAATGCCTTAATGTGTTATTAGTCAGAATTATACGATTGAGAGGCGACAGTGACCCAATGCTCAAATGGTTCAATAACATCAATTTAAGAAGAAAAACAAGAGCGAGGTTTTTTGGAACCTGCACGGCAGAATAGTCTGAATTTTAAAAAATTATCCTAACTTTTTAAATGAAGGCGAGTTGTTTTTTCTTGGACAAATCTCTCAATATTTCTCTCCGTGTAATGGGAGCAATGAAAACTCATAAAAAGGAAAGAGTGAGATAGAGAGATAAAAATCATGGGCGTTTAGCTGCCGACTGGGAAATTCAGGTAAATTACAGAGTAATTAAGAGAGTTTCTTAATTTTTTCCTCTCTCAATGTCCTTTTAAACATGCATTATCAAGAGACAATTGAAAGAGCAAAAGTAATGATGGAGAAGAGAAAAAGAGAAAATTTCTATATAAACAAATTCACTTTTAAAATTTTCAACAGTTTCAAAGCGAAAGTTGAGTTGATCATACTTAAAAAAATTTTCGAAGAAAGTCAAGAAAATAATGTGGCAAAAAATTCTTTTAATCTTCACACTGCATTTATGCGGTGAAATATATGCAAATAGCATTTATCGTGGCAACAATGGTAAGCATATAGTTAATAAAGGTTAAATATGTTTCAACGATATTTACAATTAAATTCCAACTTTACGTATATAATCGATTAAAAATTGTTCTCATCCTTGAATCACATACCCAACATGCAGAGAGTCTCAATTATCATACAAATTGTTCCTTTCATACATGAACACAAAAGTGTAATAAAGAGCTATTACAAGTGCATAATCGATAAACTAAAAATAGACTTTTATCTTTCTTTAGCATTTCATCAACAACCCCCAGCCAATAACTTCGATCAAGTTATTCAGGATTTTAATTTATACCATCAGAAGCTACAATCTCAGGGATTTGCACCAGTTTCAAATCCATTGTTTGTTCTTCACAATAATGCTAATCATTTGGGTCAAACCTTCGGTCCAGGACAACAACAGACGGATCGTCACCAAAAGCTCGAATATCATCATCAACCACCCCAAAAATACGAACCAACAATGACTCCGAAGACAACACATCAAATCAAAGGTAATCATAAAGAAATTTTACATAATAAGAAGGAACATTTCGTTGCTGCTGTCAAAAAGCCTCTCGAAGAATATGTTGACAAAATTCAATCTAAACTACCTGCCTTAGAAGTTATCGAGAGTCATCACAATCATGACAAAACGTCTCATGAAAATTATGAAAAAGAGATCGACTTTTATAAGTATACAACCACCACTCGCAAGCCTACCCTCAAAGAGAAGATCCAGGAAAAGCAACAAATTGTTACTGAAAAGATTATTGATAAAAAGGAAAAAGAGTTGGATAAATTTCAAGACAAAGTTGAGAAGGTAAAGGGTACAGTAAGTCAATTCAACGAAGACATTTTAAATGTAATAACCGCACAAACAACAAAAGTTTTTGATGCGGTCAATCAAAAACTCGAAAGCATTGAAAAAAAATTGCAGAAATTGCGTCCGGGTTCAGTTAAAAGCATTGAAAATGATGATGATGAAGAAGATATTTCTGAGAAAAAAACAATTGACGATGACATTGATGAAATGAGGTCCCTTATTGACACAGATAAAATAGACATCACTGACGAGTTACGAAGCGAGGAGAAGACAAAGAGCAAAGTTGCCGATGTTTTTAAAAAGGCACAAGATAAATTCAATCAATTGATTGAAGACCAAGTGTTGAAGGTCAACAATCAGATTAATGAGATAAACGAAAAAGTTGAAAATTTATTTAACAAATTTCAATCTGCTGTTAAAAAAATCAACCCAACTAAAAAGGTCTATACACCGCCCACTTATAAACCAACATCTGCATCAGTTATCGATTGGAAACCCAAGTCAACCACTTGGTCACCGATTGGATATCATGACGACACCCATTTGACTACTCCCGAATATCACAAATACACTCTGAGTGATGATTACCGTAATGAAAATTTAACTGAAAATGTAGATGGTATGAACACTGATGAGAACACAGTTGAAGAGATTGCGAAAGACACTTTAGACGATTCAACCACTTCCGTTACTGACGTTGAAATGGCTTTGGGCGAGGAATTGCGGAGCAACGTAGATGATTCTATCGATGATTTGACGAAAATCGAATATGAAAATTTAGATGATGGAGAAGAAATGGAAGAGGATGAAGAATTACCAGAAAGTGAACTTATTACTGACGATATTCCGCTGAATGACGAGAGTGAAATCTTCGATGAATAAAAATTCAGCAATTCTTAAACAATTTCAAAAACTCTACTTGACAGCAGCAAAATAACTTTTCTTTTAGATATTTTTGTAACGCATTTAATTTCAAAAAAATAAATCTTAATTATTCACAGTAAAAATCTTGTTGTTTCATTGTAGACTCGAACCTCGATAGTATAAATCAGGCTCCTAATAATTTTCGTTTCGACGAGTTGGAAGGAATTCAACTCATTCCAAACATAATTGAGCAATTAAGAGTTAATAATGTAATGGTCAGTGAGATGAGTGCACTCAAGCAAATATTCGGTAATCTATGGTCGTTGATAAAAGCCGAATCTGAGAGAGATGTTAATGGTTTAGAGAAAATGAACCCACTGTTGAGGACAATTTTAAATTCCGAGGAAGTTAGATTAGCAAAGCGTGACATAACCACACAGATTGGAAATGACATCTACAAGAATTCGCTTAGGAGAGTCTATCAGGGCGATACTGAGAGTAAATCACCAAAACCCTACATTACACTCGACGACGACAGGAAATTATTATCTCCTTCCGAACGATTGTTAAGCATGGTCGCCGCTATTGTCCACAAGTCAAATGTTGCGGAAAAAGCACAAGCAAAAAAACTTAGGCAAGTCACGAGAAAAAAGAAGCAACAACAGAGACGTCTGAAAAAAACTAAAAATCCCTTCGGCATTGTGACTATAGAGAAACCTAAGCAACGCTATGTAGATCGCATATTAAGCATTAATCGCATGAAACGCAGTCTCATCAAATTTGAATCCGATTTAGCCGATATGGAGGCATTGCTCGAACATGTCAACCAGGAAAACGATTCTGCTGAAGAAGAAAAAGAGGTGCAGGAAACCGATGATTACATGGAAAATTTAGATTATGATTATCAGCAATTATCGCCCCCCAAGAGTATCAATGAAAACTGGTATACGAATAGAGGTTTATTCAACTACGAGGACGGCTCTGTTAATGAATTTATTAATCTCGCACGACAACGCGACAGACGTGAGGAAAACACTGCAGATTGGGATGAAAATGTAGAACTAAGTGAGGACGAGTATGATTACGACTTGTATGATGAGAATTGAGGTTGAAATAGTTTTGTGTATGTATATATAATAAGGTACTATAATGTTCAAATGCATGTTTTCCGACTACATTATATAGATTAGGGTAAACTTTTTATGAGTAAGTTTCTTTAAAATTTTCTAAGAGAACTTAATTGTAAGTTAAGTACAATATTCAAAATTTAAAATTTTTCGAGCAACTTCAACTTGCAAAATCAAAATATTTTCATCTCATTTTTCAAAAGAGAAATTTGCAGTTCTAGAATTTTTGTAGTGAAAAGCAATCGTTGCGGGATTACGAAGTTCAATTTTTCACTCCAATATCTTCACATTCTCTTCTAAACATAATTCCATGCACAATTTTCAAAGCTTTACATAACTTTAGACTTTTGAGCTTATGAGAGGGAATTTTTTTTGTGAAATCATGAGGACACTACACTATGAGTATGGTTTAAATATTTTCCAACGTACGATTAAGAAGAAAATACGGGTTTTTTGTTATATGTGTAAATAATTATATTTTTAAGATCTTGTAAACTATATGCAATATTTAAGGTTATAATAAAGTCAGAATTTATATGAACACTTTCTTGGTTTAAGTTTTAAATATATTTTTTCAATTTAGGAATTGGGTCGATTTTTTAATAAGTTATAGTTCAAAACGAAGAAATAAGAGCACTTTTTCGCTTGTGTAGTATTTGAAATTACTTAATGAGTTAATAACTTAGGTATCGAGATTGCCAAACCGATTGAGCTACCAAGGTGGTGTGAAAAAATTTTAAATGGTAAGGTAATTTAATTAAATGAGGTTAATTTTTCAAGAAAATTTTTTTGTTAATCTAACATTGGATAAAGCTTTAGCTAGCTAAAGAGATTTCTTGCGATTTTGGGGTGCCATTAAAGTTTATTATTTGAGATTTTGATAGAAAACATATTTTTCGATTTTATTTTCCAAAATTTATGATCAAAAAAATAAAAAAAATATGTGAATATTTGAAAAACATTTACTAAGCAACTAATAAAATTAACCTTGTATTCAAATTTTGGTCTAAATTGGATTTTTAAGCGAAATTGTGTTACCTGACTTACTAGTAAGTATTCTTTCTAATTTCCCTTATATAATATTCAGTAATCTGATTAAAAACAACGTGTTCTCGCTTACTGAAATTATTTCAACGTGAGAAAGAAAAATTAGAAAGTATATTTTTTAATGTTTTTATAAGCAATGTAAAAGTTGACTTAATGTAAAAAAAATAAAAAAGTATTGACGGAATTTTTCAAACAAAACACATCATCAAAAGAAAAATAAAAAATGAGCCGAAAACAACACAAGAAAAATAGTAAAAATGAACAAAATTGACAAGGAAAGAAGCTCACATACCCCGGAAAATGGCAATGATGTAGTCGTAAAGAAAGTCTCCGTTTAGCTTTGTCATACAATGAAAAGCATATATGCAGAGTAGTAAATTGTTTTTGAGTCACTTTTGCACAAATGTATTTTTTTGGAGCAATATAGGAGATGAGGGGAGTAAAATATGAAAATCTATTTTAATTTTTAGTATTTTTAAATTTGTGGTTCAACATTTTGTTTTTACTGCACTTATTTTCTCTCCTCCACTTCACTGTGACTTTTTTATGTTGCTTCTTTGTGCGCGAACTTTTATAGACACAACTCAGCACAGATTTCAGCTCTCACATTACACGTGTACATTTCAAATAAAAATAATTTCGATCGCTTTATGCTATTATTATTCACCAGCTTTTTATTGTTTAATCATAAATGTTTTCTCCATTAAAAGCTAAAAAAATTGAGATTTCACACGCAATTGCGCGGAAGAACTATTTTTTTAAAGGTTTTTTACGTTTTGTTTTTCAAAAAAGGGAAAAAATTGACTTACTTGGATTTATTTTAAGTCACAGAACTCAAAACATCATGATGATTCATGTAAACTAAAACTCAAATCAAAATTAAACTGACGCAATTTCTTAACTTATCCTATTTTGTATTCTAAATGTTGCCGCATGGCAGTACGTTCCTCCCTCCTAAACGACCCCACTGAATATAAATAATGCTAAAAAGGCAATCATTCTTTATAGCGGTGCGGTCGATTTTATGCCATAGCAGCTCTCGACTTGAAAGTTTTGACACATTTTTGCTGTGTACTATACGAAAATGTTTTTCTGTCTCGCTTTTTTCTTCAAAAACTTTTCACATAAAATATAATAAAAATTCTCATCGTGTTAGATTTATCTTCAACATTTTTTCGTGTGTCTGCTTTTTCAATGTGTGAACGAAATTTTTTGCATGTTTAGCACGTGAGAATATACGTCTTTAAATTTTAAGTAATGAAGGTAAAAAAAATAACAACAAACCGTGACAGTCAGTATATGGTTTATATGGCTTTAAACTGATTTCAGGGATAGGATGAGAAGATAAATGTGAAGTTATTATGTGAGAAACAAGACCAAAAAATTTTGATATCATTACATTGCATTGCATTGTAATTTTTTCACTCGTTGAAGTGATAAAAGATTTTTTCCAATTTGCAAAGAAAAAAGTTTATTTTATTGTTTTGTATCTTAGTGGAAGCTTAGAATGAGTGTTTGTTTACTATGATTATGATAAAACTATGAACAGGCAAAAAATCTGGAAAAAATCACCAAAATAATGAAGAGGCTTTATGTTTTAAAAGCAAAAAGCTTTATTTCGATGTTTATAATTTATAATTTGGGAGCAGTAAAAAGTTGAGAATTTTTGTAGGTTTGGTTATGAGTTGGAAATTTTTAACTTGAAATACATGTCTTAAGAGCAATTTGAGCGTCAATATTTTTCATACTCACTCAGAAGTTATTTTCTTAATTATTTTACATACCTGCAATAAACAAGAAAAATATTCAAAAATATTCAAAAACTTACAAAACAATCTATTTAATTGAAAACGGCTCCAAATCTGAACGAAAATCTTTATCATTTGAATGACATCCGAAAAATATATTATTCAGAAACAATAGCTACTCAATTTATTCTTTCGATTATATAACGATGACTAGTTATTATGCGGTCAATTTATGTTTTTATAAAACAGATCAAAATACAAAAATTCAATATAAATTTTCTCATTACGTCTCAATTGAATTTTCTCTTGTTATCTGTTGAAATTTAACAAGCTCTGCGAATACACCTGTCCATCACAATGACATTTCATTCTCGAGAGCACAAAATGTAATTTTTAATTCATTTATCGTCCATTTTGATCGCATTCACAACTTTGTTACCGACAGCATTGTGCTCAGTATACCTTTGAATATTTCATTCATGGTATGTTAAAGTTGATAGACGGTAGAAGGAAGTTAACTGTCAGCCTTCAATTCTTTGTATGCAATATATGGCCGATTATTAATTCATGTGTCTCGTTCATCAAAAAAAAAATTGATTGCGAGACACCGACAATGAAAAATGAGAAGCGTAAAATAATATTGTTTTATAAGAGACATTTTTTGATGCATTAACTACTTAAAAACGATAATTTTTGCAGTTTTTAAGTTGATTTCTCAACCCTATACATTTAACTCAATTAAGATTCACTTAAATTCAAGGGCTGAGAACATAGAGGTAAGTGGTCCCGTGAAGGCCCGCCAGGGCTCACCAAACTCTAAGATAATTGTAAGTTTAGAGGATGATTGGCAAATCGGGCAAATCAAAAAAAATTACTTGTATAATTTTTTTTAAAATCAGTTATTTTAATTGTTACTAAGGCCCGTCGAATAATGGCTTTGCCGAAATTAGAAAATCAGACACGGGCTTCGCGATATCGCGTCGTTTCTACTAACCGAGACTAGAGATCCTTAAATAACCGGTTTTAACGATTTCGGTTTAACCGGTTTTAAAAAGCTCATAACCGGTTTTCACCGGTTAACCGGTTATGAGTTTTTATCTAAATTTCTGAGAAAAAAACGGATTTTTTTTAAAAAAAACAAAATTTAAATAAAGGAAAATTTAATTTAATAACTTAAAAACTAAATAACAAAGATTAATTTAACTTATTTCTAAAATAACACTTGAGAAAGGCAATTGCATCTCCAAGTCTATTGAAGAGCTTGCTGACTAGATGATTTCTTCCAAAAACGACGTTCTGCTACGACAAAAAATATTAAAATACTACTATATTTTCACAATAATTACCGTAACACTTTTGTCTCGCGTTGTGGAAAATCAAAAATTCACTGAACTTTTTTAAAAAATAAATCACTTTACTTGCTCACGCTTGTAAAGAAACTGAATTGTGATAAAGCGTAAAAGTATTGAATAAAACAAAACTTTTAATATCTGAATCTGATACATGAGAAACGAAGTTTAATGACATTTAGTACCTGATTTTTCACAATATAAGTATTTAAATTGGTTTATTAAAATAAACATAAAAACGGTAAAAACATTGATAATATTTAAAATTTAAATTGTAATTTTTTAATAAAATTAAAATAATTTAAAAAGTAGAAAAACGGTTAACCGGAAGAAAATGGTGAAACCGGTATTAAAAATCGGAAAACCGGTTTTAACCAACCGGTGAAAACCGTAGGATCTCTAACCGAGACCCTTTGCAAATTGTCAATGTAAATTGAAAATCATTTTGCATCCATGTTTCATTCTTGAAGTTGTAAGATGCATTGAACTGCCATTGATATCAAACAAAACGCTTTACAATTAAATAAAAAGTTTTTATTAAAAACCATGAAAGAGATATTAAAGAGTGAATCAAAATATGGAAAATAAAGAAAAAGCTCGAAAAACTATTTTTCACTCACTTGAAAATCCATACAGTCTTGAATGAATGTATGAAACTGAATTAATGCTTTCCTCGCATTCAATGTTAAATGGGTTGGTATGCTTGGAAAAAGGAAATTAACTTTGCTAATCGATTTGTGTTGTATTCTTGTTTGTATGTTTCTGTATTGTGTTTAAAATCAAAAAATAATAACTTTTAAACATTAAGTAAATTTGAATCTTAAGATCGAACAGAAAAATTTATTCAGACTCTAAAATCCAAACTTTGCTTTGAGGACATATCTGAATTCATTAAGTTTTAGCTTTTTCCTATCACCGAATCTTATTCTATATTTCTAACGAAGAGCTTTGAAATTACTTTCTCCTAATATTTTAACAAATCGACCACAATACAGCTTTACTGCTCTTTTCAGTCAGTCTTTCTTTTATCCTTCAACAACTATGCGTTATGTACAAAATGTTCAGCGTTCAATTTAGCTCATGGATATGAAAAATAGAGTTGAGTTGACAACAACAATCAGATAGGCTTTACGTTTTATAAATGCTCTGCACACACAGACACACAACAAATTGTGAGAGAAAACAACTCATGGAATTGTTATGTTTTCAAGCACTTATTATTGTTGTTGCCCTACTACTGGATGAGTGGCAGAGCGCTGAAAATCAATATCCTCGCAATTGTGAATAATTAAATTGAGAATGTGGTTAATGAAATGGAAATTATTTTTGAGTGAAAAGGCAAAGTAAAAGCTTTCATTATAATGGGCAGAAAACGGAGAAATTTTTTTTTTGTAATGTTCATTCTATTTTATGCTTCCACTCTCGCACAGCACATTTTATTGAAAGTCATTGGGGCAGCTAAATTGTTTTCGCTTTTATACTTCAAGTCAAAATTCAAATCAAAAAAGGTTCTCGTGACCTTTAAACGTCGTCAAAACGACATCGTGCTTAAATTTGTTTCATTTCTGTGTTTCTATTTAAAAAAATTTTACGTGTTATGACAATCAAAAGATTGATTTACGTCATGAGACGACAATTTTAAAAACAGACAAAGTTTAAATTGTAGAATTCTCTGCTTGAAATTCATCTGCACATCTTTGTCGAAAATTGTCTAAAACAAAAAGGAAAACTCAAATTTTCATTTAAAAAATGTTTCAAAACCCACACGTGGGTGTTGCCGGGTAACCCACTTGTAACTGATCAGTATTTTGTTAGAGCTCCACTCTCTTTTGTTTTCAGTTTGGCTTGAATTCTCTCTTTTGTCCATTCTGTCCTTCCTCGAGCCTTAATCGAAAAACTGCGGAGTACAAAAGTTGGGCCTGCCGGATCCCGAGCTATTATCGAAAACCGCATGTCAATCGGTGGCTCCGCTCGGGCTGTAGAGTCATTTAAGTGGTGTGCATCTTAACATCTTAGCATCCGATAATTTAGGAGTGCGCATAACTCGAGAACGGGCGCATGGATTTGGATCGGGTTTGTTGCTAAAGATTCCTTTTGTGCACTAGTTTTGCAAGAATACTTTTTTTCGACAAGTCAGTCATTAAGCACTGCCAATGTCCAAAAAACCTCAAAAAATGCCGAAAACACGTGTTTTTCACATAAGAGAGAGAATCTCAAAGAGAATAATTTGTGAGTAAAGGATGTGCTGAAAATCCAGTAGACATTTTGTGAGGAGTTGAAAAATGTCCATTTTTCAGAACTGTGGCTTCATGTATGGTATTGAACTCGACAGGAATCGATTGACATTGATGATTTTTGAGGAATGACCATCATGGCCGGCCTCGGTACTAATCTAAGAGGCCAGGAGTCCTTGTAATATTATTACTCGCTTAGATTGACAATGAATTCGCGCCTGCTATACTGCCAACTGTAGCATCTCTTACTTTCTTCGAGGATGGTCTCGATGGATACAACTCGGACCTGACTTTGATTTTGGCTTCTCTGACGATGAGGATAGCGAGGAAGATGACGACGACATGGAAGTTGACGATTAGAACTAGTTTTGTGTGTTTAGACTCATTTTGTTTTCTACCGGTCTGAGTGAACGGACGTATTCTGGCCTAACGGGTAAATTAAGTTTACAAAACCCTGATTCATGGATTTCTAATTTTCTATTAAAATTTTCCATTCTCGACGATAACAAATTAACATTGAGGACTGTAGTATGAAAGAATGTAAAAAGAGATAAAAGTATTAAATTTTAAAAGTGCTTGGCGCTTGTACATGCTTGCATTTGACCGAGAAAAAGCATATACAGAAAACAGAAAAAAGGAAAGGAAAACTTATTGAAAATTTGTTTTTCCTTCTAATAGTTTTCCTCGTTCATAAACATAAAAATTGAGTTTGCCAAAAAATTGCTCGATAAGCTCAAGTCGATAAAAACAGTCAAATAAATCAAAAGAAAATCTGACTCAATAATTTTATTTTTGTGGGCTAAATTTTTTTATGGGGGTGAAATAAATTTCCTATGAAACAATGGCGCCTTGTCCTTGTAGCAGCATTCTTATACGTCTACAATAAAGTATCAAATAGGAATGTGTGTACGGTAGAAACATTGCATTGACACGTGAGCTGTGCTTCAGTATCAATGTTTACATAAACACCTCGAGTGAATTGATAAAATTAAGATGTGGTGTTGAGTTGAAGGTTTAATGCTTTACTTGAATTAACTTTAAGTACACAATCCGCCTAAACTTTTCTTTTTACAAAAGGATATAAATCGTGTTTGGAGCAATGTTTTGTTAATATTAAAGCTCGCAATTATTAGTGTTACAAACTTTGGCTTATTAAAGTTGCGTGAAAATTACAATTACAAAGACAAAATTCTAAGAAAAAGAGAAACTAAAAAAATTCTCAAGTTATAAAACAGCGAGGTAGAAAACTGAAACAAGAAAGTTATGGCAGAAGAAAAAACTTGGTTAAAATAAAAGTTTTGAAATTTTAGCGTGATTTGCAGGAAAAAATTCAGAAGTATTTAATGTAAAGAATTTAACTCGTTTTCTCAAAGAAATTGACAGAGTCTACGTTTTTCCATGAAAGTAATTTTAAGAACAACAGAATCATTTAAAGTATGGTTATAGGCATTTTTAAAATGATAACAAAAGAAAAAGAATGAATACAGGTATAAAATGGCTCCATAAAATTTAAGAGAATGTGCTTGCTCTTGGCATTCTCTTTTGACTTTTTACACATGCACAGAAAAAATCGAGCAAAAATTTGGCTGAAAAGTCGAAGAACTGCTTCCATGCGCCCCACAAATATAATATCACTCTACTCATGTCAAAAACAACATCTACATCATCGCGTCAAAAACATACAACATAACATTTTTTGAAAGTACGAAGTTAATGTTTTAATATAAAATCGTGAAACTATAAAAATAATAAGCTGAAAACTGAATTTAAGACACACCAGTATAGTATGTAGTGAATAAAAAAGCTCCATCCCTGGCTCCATCAAAAAAATAATACGGTATGTGTATTGACTGTTTACACCATGCTGCGAATTTTGATGGGAAAGTAAGAAAGTTTTACCAAGACATTTCATTCTCTATAAATTCTACTCCATTTTTTACCACAAAATAATGCCTAATTGTAATTAAAAAATACTTTCTTTTATGTTTTCATAAACTCTTTTAATACAATGGAAACAAAAAACTTTATGTCCATCTGCAGTAGCGATAAGAGTTTTTTCTTTATATCTCCAACACCATAAAAACTTTTTCATCCTCTTTTCATTAAAAATGACAGCAAAAACCACATAAATAATTTTTAAGATTAAAATTGTTGATGTTTTCATTTTATGCTATCACGAACCATTTTCATTCGTACTAAAAAACACTTTTTAAGCAAGTCGCATTAAAAAGTATGAAATAAAATATTGACAGAAAATAAATTTTGAACTTCTTATAATATAAAATTCACTTTAGCATTAAACCTAAAATTATATTGTTTTGATTATCTTTAACACTACAGTGATATCTTAAGAAAAGTTTACCTTTGAAGTAAATGAATAAATTTCTAATTAAATCACAAAATGAGATATTTTAATAAAATTTTATAAGTTTAGTGTTGAGTTAAGAGTGAAAAAGTGTGGCTGTTTTGTCGCTATCGACCTTACCTATCAATTATATAACAAGCTAATTTGTGTGTCTGTCCGTAACGCTGTTAGATGGCGCTGCAGTCGTTTTTTTAGAAGTTTCACATGTCAGGTAGAATTGGGCGTTGTTTAAAATTGAGTGAAGATTATTTGAAAATAATTAGCAAGATAAATTATCGACTTAAATATTCAAATTTCAAACAAGACAAATGGAATGGAACTTATTAAAGGGCGGACACCGAATTTATCAATATAAACCATGATGATGAAATAAAATTCCAATACAATATATTGTGAACTGTTTAATATAAAATTTTTAACGACAGAGATCAAGAACTTAACACAGAATTTATTTAAAGCTCAAATTTATACAAAAACTCATATATTTAGTTTCCTCAAGGGCTGAGTACGTGAGCCCCTGAAGGCCCGTCAAGGCCCACAGTATATTGATGTTCTCAGCCCTTGGAAAAAGTAGGGAAAAATAAATGACAGATTATAAGCTTTATTCTTTTCGCAGAAAACCATCCCTGTCCCAATGTTTAATATGCCGCAAAGCTTAAAAATTATCAATTGCATGATATTGCATCATACTTGACATATAGTTAAGTAAAAATTTAATATTATCAATTCAAATACAAGTGAGTTGAAAAAGCTTAAAAAACACTTTATATTATTTTCGATTATTGGTATTAATAAAGAGAGAGCTCCCAGGTCTCTTTCGATCAAACAATTTCTAAAATTGCAAAAAGGATTGAAGTCATTTTAACATGAAATTATCATATAAATTTGATTCAATTCCCAGTTTTCAATAATCTATGTGGTAATTTAAAAATAAAAAGTTTGCAAAGACACAAACTTCCTGAATCAAATGCTTTTTTCTTGCCATCAAAATACTTTTTCTTCCTTAAAAATCCCAATCGATGAATGAAAATCTAAATATTTTTCCTTAACCATCATTTGCAGACGTGAAAATCGATTAACGTCAAGTGAAAAAAGCTGTTAAATGATCGCATAAACAATAATATATCGTCTCAACTAGACATAATGCGTGTGCTATCGTTGACGATATTTATTGACGGAGAAAGTGAAAATTCATTTCCTGATTTTTTCTTCACTTACTCTTAGAGTTTCTCAAATGCCCGGGTAATGAGATTTTGTCCTACCCGGGTAAAAAAATTTACTACCCGGGTAGCCCGGGCATGCCCGGGTAAGAAAATTATTTAAAAAATATACCTATTTTTACTCAAATTTTCGGCTAATCTTTATATAGAGCATTTTTAGTAACAGAAATAAAAGTTTTTTAAACAGAAAATGTCTAGATTAAAAGAAATATAAAAAGTTTAACGGAAATAGTTCTTAAGGAACATTACACAGTGAAGGTCTGACATTAGAGTTCTAGCATTTTATACAATATCTCCAGCCTTTAAAAATTCACACTAAGAAGAAACTGATGTTTCCTGAATCGTTAGTAAAGATTTAAACAATCGGTCCAAAATTGGAGATCTTTTTGTGAGACATATCATTTAATCTCATTGCTATTTTTTTGTTGCACTTGCACTTGATGTTTCAAAATACTTTTTTAATTATAAAATTTCACAAACGAATCTAAATTTATAAAGGTAAACTACCTTCTTAAGTCATGTAGTTTTGATAAGTGATAAAATTCATTGTAAACAAAACATTTTCAGGTATTGGTTTACACAAAACTTATAAAAAGCAGTTATGGAGGAAGATTTTTTCAAAAAAATAAAAAATTTTCTTCGAATTTTTTAATTTTTACCCGGGTAAGGGTAGAGCAATTTTCCGGGTATACCCGGGTAGTAAAATTGACGGGCATACCCGGGTATACCCGTACCCGGGTACCCGTGAGAAACTCTACTTACTCTTATGCAATATAAGCTTGACTTTGCGATATTATCTCAATTTATGTGGAAAACCACTGCTTTTTGTGCGTTTAACTTTCTTTCCTCGTAGAGAAATGTAGTTAACAACAAAAACCGCATAAAAATTAATTCTATTTACGGAACATGTTAGAGTAAGTTATAACTTTTAATTTACAAATAGACTAGCTACAGAAGTTTATTTGTTGAAAATAATTACTTTTTGTGGGAGGCTGTGATTCAAAGTTTAATGTTCTGTGTGGAATGTTTATCTTATACCGTGGAGTGAGCAAAAATTTAGTAAATCAATAAAACAGTAAAGTAAAATTTTTCTTGTCATTTTGGGGTTTTGTATAAGTGGTAGAAAATTATAAATTTAATAAAGAAAATTAAATAAATCTTCATATGTTAGCTTCCTCCTTAAATTGTTAAAAATGTCTGACGAGTTGTTGTGTTTTGGACCAAAACAAATGAAATCACGGCATTCGAGAGAATCAAGATAAAAAAATCTTTTGTATCGCTGCATGTTGCTCACTTATCAACTTAATACCGCAAGTTTGAATATTCTTTCATATATCTTTGTCCCCGGGTCATAGTAAAATTGACTTGTTAAGAAAAAGTAAAATACGAATTCGACTTAATAATAAGATCAATGTCATGTTTCTTTCACACTTCCAAGCGTTCAAGCAGATGAAATTGTATCTTTAAATTTCTCTTTACCAATAATTATAGCTCCGCTATATATTAATTTTGGATTTTTACAAAACCAGTTTTCGGCCCCTAGTGCCAAGACACTACTAATAATAGGCCAAGACAAACCCTACAAACTGGTGAAAACAGATTTGAAATCGGTTGATCCTAAGAGGAGTTAGAGCCAATTAAGTCATTTTATTTTCTCACTTTCTCACTTTCTTACTTTCTTACTGTCTCACGATCTTAGTGAACGCCATATCTCAAGAACGGCTGGTCGGATTTGACTCGGGTTTGTGGCTAAAAATCGGGTTTTGGCTCTAGTTGTGCAAGAAGTATTTAGTTTTCAGGTACGACCTTCCAAGGACCGTCCCTGAGTGCAAAAATGTCCTCAATTTTTCTCTTATTCCGACCAGGAGTCTTTACTCCGGCCAGGAGTTACACTAATGTCCGTTTTTTAGAACTATGGCTTCATGTATGTCGTTGAAGTCGTAGTTGGACCAGGAATTGATTGACATAGACGATTTTTGAGGCATGTCCATCATGGCAGGCCTGGGTACTAATCTAAGACAGCAAAGCTATTGGAAATGGCAACGCCGTTTGCAGACCCATCTTGTTTTTTTGGAAAAATGTATACTATTCTTTTGCAGCGTTTACAGAATTTTTAACCGTTACGATCGCGATTTTATTTAACAAAAATATTTCGCTCCAGTTCACAACACGAACAGATACTAGCAAAAGTATACACCTAAAGACACTTATACAAAAATATGAATACGATGTCTGTTTGCTGATACCATTCATGTCAAGATGTTTATTCACCATTTTCTTTTTATTTTCCCATAGTTCTTCGAAATATATATTAAATATAAAAATAAACCAGAAATTTATGCAGTTATTGTTAGAATCTCAAAAAAATCGATACGTAAATTCAATAACGATAAAACACTGTCACTGCTATGTAGATATATAAAACTTTTATCCTGACTTTTATAAACTTTTCATGCTTGTTTTGTTGTGTGTTTCATTTCGAGTTAAAGTTTACATTTTCCAGTATTGTTTAAAACTTTTAAACAATATTAAATTTCTTAAATTTTTTGGCTGAAGGAAATTTTTAAGTGTGGAATTAATTAATTAAGAAAAAACTCAAGAAGTCTTTGTTGTAGAAATTTGTTGTTAAAGGGAAATCAAGAATATTTTTCAAACAAAAGAATTTCTTGTTGAGCTCAATTTGGCCAAAATATTCAAGAACAGTCACACTCAAAGGAGGTCATTTAAAAAATATTTTCTCTTAGTCCGCTTTTATATCAGATCATGTTTCATAATCTACAATTTATCTTTCAATTATCGCCTATTCCCTCATTGGATATTTTAAAACCGAATGCAACAATTTTTTTCAATTCATAAATTGTTGTGGTAAACATAAAAATCTAATATTAAAATTTAATCGATCAATCATCCAGAATATATCTATTATATGATGAAGTGTTAAAAAAAATATTTGGGAATTTTCATGCAAATACAATCTAATCAATTTTGTAAACGACATTTCGAACTGACAGCTGTGGTGGAATAATTCTGAATTTAACTTGGTTAGAACGTCAAAAACAAAGCTTTGAGGAAAATCTATCAATATTAAACTTTTTCACCAAGACCACCTTTAAATTATTGTTCTTGGCAGAAACAGGAACATATCGAATAAAAAAGATTCTTTGCGACATGACGAAATAAAAAAAAGGGTAAGTGACGCGAAGTTTTTGAGAGCTAAATTCAAATTTTGTGGATTAAATATTTAAAATTTAGTTAATTTTTGAAGACGCGTCGTTTAAGACCCAAGAAATATTTAGTAGATGTTGAGAAATTAATTTTGATCTTTGCGGAGTAATAACTAATACATTAAGGTTTAAGTGATTTTCGAATCCAGAAAATTTTTTGAGGAAAAATTGAATGGTGTCTCTTTTTCGTCCATGTCGTTTGAATATAAGTCAACAAAAATACTTTGAAAATGTTTATCTACTGAAATAATGATGTACCTTTATGTGTGTATCGATGAACATTCTCAAACGCTTCAAGTTACATATCGTATAATAATACGAAACACATGTGGCAATATTTCATGTGAAATATTTCGTAGATGATAATGATATGCCAAGTGTGTTCATAAACTGATAAAATTTGAATTACGACTAACAAACTCGATGCAAATTTTCAAGAATGTATCAAATTACAACGAGATATATAATTTAGAGCATTACTCTCAACAATAATTTTTGAAAAACAAATTCTTAATAATATATTTTAATTTAAAGATTCAAGATGAGTTGAGAGAGCGAAAAATTTTCGAATAAATCTTAAAAATTAAGCAGCCCTCTTATAATTAAATACCCCGTGAAGGGAATGAAGTATAATGTTTCGTAACATTTACTTTTTTTGGACTAATACTTTAAACAAATTAATTACGTCTTTCATCCAAAACGATATAATTAAACTTACAGTTAAACTCTCACTGCTTAAATATAGAATTTTTCATCTTCCTAATTTATGAACGTGAATCGCACCTTAATTTAGTTTAATTTTCCTCCTTGACTCGAAGTGAAAGGCGAAAAAGAGAAATGAATAATTAGACAGCATCATAGATCTTAATAATCTAATGATGATGTTGATTGCGAAGTAATTTCAAAAGGCAAGAAAAATATTTTTATGTAATGAAGCTCAGAGAATTGAAAGAACTTTGGAAACATTAGTATTAACTTTATAAATTGGACAGTATAGTAATATATTTCTTTATTTAAACTTGTGCATTACACATCAGAATTATCAATAAAAAATATACGCGAATGTTGAAACAGAGATGAAGAAAATTTTAAGACGGTAAAACGAAAAGGTAAAAAATGAAAATTAATTGCGATTTATATTTTGCCTCCCAAAGTGATTAATTAATTATAATTACCCCATAAGACTCAGACTAATCGAAATATCGAGATGCCGTGGAAGCAGAGAGAACAAACCACGAATGCGAACGATGGGAAATAATTAGGAAATTTTATTCTGTGAATGATTTTTGGCGGTTAATGAAAATTTTTTATGGCTGAGAAAAATAGATTGAGTTTTTATGAAATGAAGACTAAATTTGGCGAATAATAAAAAGGTTGAACATCATTTTCCATTAAATATGTTTAAATCCTGTTGCATTTCAATCTCGCATATTTCCGTAAATAATACAGCCGAGTTGGTACTCGATGCCAAATATAGAAATTTATACTTCTTCAATAGTTACACAGCTTTAAGTTGAAAATTGTTTTTACAGCATAGAAAATTAACACTATTCTGTATAGGTTCATTTGTATAGGTTTAGAGCATTCAACACATGCATAGACATTATGATTGGCAAAATATTTGCTTACGCCTTTTCGCTTTTTCGCACTAAATAATTTATAACATTCGATGCTCTCGGTATTTATTGGCCGCATTTATTGATTTTTGTTTGTCAAAACTCAGATTTGTTTGTTTTCTTTATTTGTCTGAGCTAGTTTAATTAATTTTACTCGCACACTCACCTCTGAATCATTACTGTACATTTTGAGCTCAAATCCTGGCAGTAAATTTTCATCACTATTGACATCTTCCAAAGCCAATTGTGCTGCTGGCATGCAAGCTTACATAAAAGAGAGAGAGAGAGAAAATATTAATAATTTTGTCATTTCCAAATGAATTTATTGCGCCACCATGTAAAGCTCTCGGAAAAGCCGACAAGGTCTGTGAAAATATTTTTTAACGTAAACAAAACGTAACAAAATTGACAAATTAGGATCCATAATAGTTTATATTTTGAACATAAATAAACTTAACTCCCAACAAAACTATCATTTTGGTCACCAAGACAGTTAATTTTTGAAAGAATGAGAGTCTTGCTGACGTTAATAAAAGTTAATAAAAGTCATTTCAGCAGTCACGTACTTAGCACTTAGGACATGCCACACACTCAATCTCAATATTGATGTCGATACGATTGTAGGTTGTTCATCCGACAGGAAATTCCATGAAATTTTTCATGGAAAAAATATTTTCTATGAAAAATTTCACAAAAAATTCCATGAAAAATTTCACAAAAAATTCCATGAAAAATTCTATTGAAAATTTCATGAAAAATTGTGTGGAAAATACTGTCAATTTTAACTTTCCATGGAATTTTCCATAAAATTTTTTATTATTTAAATTAAATTTTATAATATTAATCACAAATAAAAGAGTGTAGGTCACAGAGCCTACATATTTTTATGTTAACTTTTGAAGATTTTTTCTTAATTTTTCATCAAACTATTCATCAATTTCTTGGCCAAATTAAAACGAATAAATTTACACTTGTAAAATTGTGGATTGTTTCTTTTTGTAAAAGGGATAAATGAGCGGGAAGAGGTTAAAATTATTGATAGTTTCTTTTTGTAAATATGATAAATTCCAAATTAAAGTTGAAAAAGAAGAAAAATATTTGGGTTTTTACATAAAGTTTTCTTCTCTTTGTATACCTTACGTGTATTTTCTCTAACTAATAACTGCAAACTTACAATTTTCGCTGAAAATTGTTGATTTTTTATTGTAAACAAAATTAAAAAAATATAAATAATAAAATTAATGGAAATTCCATGAAAAATTCTATAGAAAATTCCATGGAAAGTTGAGTTAGTCACAATTTTTCATGAACGTTTCATAGAATTTTTCATAGAAAATATTTTTAACGTGAAAAATTCAATGTTTTTCATGAAAAATTTCATGAATTTTTCATGGAATTTCCTGCCGGATGGATGACCAGGTCCCGTCGATAACCCTATTTTTTTCTCCCTTCTCTCTTATTACCCACAATCTCATTTTTCTCTCTTTCTCTCTTTGTTTCAGTCGTTGACGACCGTGCTCAACAGCTTTGCGAAGCAGCAGATGTTGTATAAAAACAACGGTTAAAAATATTTAAATCTTAAGCTGGTAAATTACTAAGTTACTAACCCCTCAATTTATTTATTCAATTACAAGAGAAATTAAACAAATAAACGCTTTAAATTACACTGATTTTATTTGATTTGATTACAGAATAACGGTGTAAAGACAAAAAAGCCAATGACAAAAACGCCAGGACATTTTGTGACATTTTGGCCAATGATATGGACATTTTGGCCAATAGCATACACATTTTGTTTCAAATTAACAGGGTAGGAAACTGCGCAAAAAATTAAGCGCCAATATTTTTATTAAATTTCTTCGCTTTATTTCCTTTTTTGCACAAAAAATTTAAATTTAAAATTAAAGTAAAATGTTGAGAAATAATCAGAAATTTAATGTTAACATTAACTTTAATCAATATATTTCTGCTTACTTTTCACAATTTTACTTGATGATAAGAAACTCATTTTTTGCGCAGCTTTCAACCCTGTTAATTTTAAAAAAATGTTTCAAAACCCACACGTGGGTATTGCCGTGTAACCCACACGTGGGTATTGCCGTGTAACCCACTTGTAACTGATCAGTATACTGCAGTATTGGAAATGTTATTATGAGGAAAATTTTTTGGGGGTTTTCCTAGAGAATTTTTTTTAAGAAAAAGTTTGGGGAAGCCTTGGAGAAGTCATTTTGGGGAAGCCCTTTTGGGGAAGCCTTAGGGAAGTCATTTAGGAGAAGCCTTGGGGAAGTCATTTTGGGGAAGCCAACATCCAGCGGAGAAACCAACATCCAGCTGAGGAACTAACATCCAGTGTAGGAAATAACATCCAGTACAAGCACCAACATCAATGTCACTCGATTGCTGATCAAATTCCGAGTTCAACGATACCCATGAAGCCATATAAGAGAAAATTTGTATGAAAAATGGACATTGGGGCTGTCCGTGGCACGACCTATGGTCATGACTCAAAAAATTCCTAAAATGGCTGAAACTAGACCCTCAGAGCTACCATCTGGCGAAAACCCGAAGTCTCTAGCTGGCCCAGGGGCCGAGATCTCGAAGCCATAGACGGACAGACGGACAGACGGACGGAAATACGAGCATATAAGTGTTACACCACTTCGTGGGTTACACTAAAAATTTTATATCGACAAAATGGGGTCTGTTCTTGTTATTCTGTAATCATTTAATACTTTTCCGTGCGAAATACCTAGTTGTACAAAGAGAAGGGAGTGTAGTAAATTTTTTTTACTTATTTTATTCATTTTCACCCTTAAACAAATTGTGTCTACGAAAAATTAAAAAATTAATATTAAACATTATTTACCTTGTCCGCCCTGCCAGCCGCCTTTGCCTAATATTGGAAAAATGCCACCAATATTGAGCACAGTCTTAGGAATTTTCGACTTTTCAGCGCCATACGCACAGCTAGTTCTGAACACCAATATTGTGATAAGTAGATAAACACTTTTATACACTAACATTGCCTGTAAAAATCCAAAATTAAATGTTTTAATTATTACATTGTAGAATCATTAAGTCAAAAATAGGTTAAATATATTTATAACATTTAAAAATTACAAAAATCCCCAGCTACAGAAATCACCTGTATAAACACGTAATGTGGCAATAGCGAGAAATTGCCTTTAAAAATTTCATGGTTCTTCTTTCAATAACAATTCCTGCACATACATTTCCAGACATTCATGTTATAAAAATGAATACTGTAAAATGACTTTATTCGGAAAAAATTTCAAATACTTATTTTCATAAGGTTTTTTCTTTTTTGGAAACAATCGCGATTAATTTTTGAATTTTTATCTTAACTTTTACAATATGGTCATTTTTCCACTCAAACAATTAGTCAATTATCCAAGTTTTTTTAAATATTAAATTTCCCTGTAGATTTTTAATGTTGTAGCTGTCTAAAATAGGAAAAGAGGAGAGAAAAATTTAAAGTACGTAGAGCTTTGGGGTAGAACTTTCAAAATAGTTTTTATTTCCTCATCTTTATCCAGGTATGTCCTTAAACTCTCTCCACAGGCTGACAAAATTTTACCGAGTTCATGTCGATACTTTGGTGTGAAAATAACATTACACATGAAATAAATTCAATGTTGGGGTTGTAAAAGAGCTCCAAAGCATTTCTGCTCATTCATTTTCTTTAGTTTGATGTAAATAATTTAAACACTAGTCAAAATTGAATCAATAATATGTGGTATGTGGATGCTCCAAGCCAACGTATTACATAACATTTCGACATTTTTTCTGCTCTTTTCTTCTTTGAAATATTTTCACAATCCATTTATCTTTTGTCCCATTTTCTGACAACTTTCCCTTTCAAAAAAATCTTTTTGTACCAACGCTAAAACTCCCTCACAATTTCGCGTATTTATGTTGAGCATTATGTAAACATATGAGACATCAAAAATTTACAAATAATTCGTGATTCTCGTTTTCTGTTTCGTGCGTTTAATATCACTTCTGCTTGCTGCCGTCGCTGGCGATGATGAAAATAAATTTCTTTTCTGGTTAATAAATGTTAAAGAAGGTTGCGGGTTTTCAATTTTGTATATCCACAGCATTATCATAATATGCGAGAATTAATTTAATAATTTTTAATGGAAAAGAGGGAAAATACAATTTTCAGGTATTAAGTAAATTTTTGAAGCTTTTTTGAGGAGTACATTTTAGAAATTTCTAAATTACTAGAACTCATTACATAATAACAAGAACAGACCCCATTTTAATGATATAAAAAATTTCAAATTAACAGGGTAGGAAACTGCGCAAAAAATTGAGCTCGCGATTTTCTGAATTCAGAAATTATTCATCGAGAAACTTATCTAAAACAGTAAAGCTAATGAAATGGCAACGCCACTTGCAGATCCACATTGTTTAATGTTTAATTTGGATTTCTTAATTTATGCATTCAAAATAAAACTTTTCGCTACATGATTACAGAATAACAAGAACAGACCCCCATTGGTCCAAAATGTCCATACCAGTTCAGCTATATTTAAAAAAATATATATATAAAAGCCAATAATTAAAAAAAAAATATTAATTTCCAGCTATTTAACTACGTAAATTTTTAAGGAAATTTAGATGTTTCTCAAAAGTGAACAGTGATAGACAACGGTACATGGTGTTTGATTTTAACTGAAATTTAATGAATTGATAAATCGGATAGCGCTAAGAAATGAAAACAATTTGAATGTTTTTGACTGTTAGCTTCACAAAAGTAATTGTGTTATTTTTTGTATATTGTCATAAAACACAGCCGTCAAACGCACACGAAAATGAACGAAGTACACATTAATTAAATTGCCAAGGGCTAAAATCAGCTCAGCTGAAACTTTTCTTCCATTGCTAACTGCTGGTATTATGTATTATATGCATGTGAAGCTCAAGAAAAAATATAAAACCACGAGAAACGGAAGGAAAACAGGAAGGATGAAGAGGGGAGTTCGAAGGCCTGAAATAACATTTTATTCCTCTCTTTTAAAAACCTTTTTCATAATCTTCATAATATAATTGATTATAGAAAAACAAGAACATACCCCATTTTGCCGATATAAAATTTTTTTTAAAATTAACAGGGTTGAATGCTGCGCAAAAAATTTAGCGGCAATACTTAAATTTCTTATCATCAAGTAAAATGGTGAAAATAAGCAGAAAAATATATTGTTTACAGTTAATTTTAACAGTTTACAGTTAACTTTAACAGTTAACATTAAATTTCTGATTATTTCTCAACATTTTACTTTAATTTTGAATTAAAATTTTTTGTGCAAAAAAAGAAATAAAGTGAAGAAAAGAAATTAAACTATTGGCGCTCAATTGTTTGCACAGTTTTCTACCCTGTTAGTTTGAAATTTTTTATATCGTTAAAATTGGTTCTTGTTATTCCGTAATAATATTATATTATGACCACCTTTTTAATTTCACCCCACTAATTCATTCACCTCCGAATAATGAGAATTTTTTACACAATAACTTTTTTCCCTACTAGAGAACATATGTAAATGTTTATGTCAAGTAAATGGGGATCTGTTTTATAAAATTGAATGCCTTTTAGGAGACTTTTCTTAAATCTTGAAACTTTAAACTTTTAAATTATGAGCTTCGACAAATTAAAAGTAAAGATCAAAATTTCTATTCCAATACTTCAAATAAATTTTTGTACGTAGAGCGACTACAAGACTGTGTACAGCTGTTATAATTTCCGTTATGTGTAACAACGTCCAGATAGTTAGGTCTCCATGCTGGACGTACATAACGTTTTATTAAATAAATTTTATTTATCTACGAAGAGGGGTTATTCGATCGCTAGTGCGTCTTTTTCATAACATATGTTGCAGCTCCCGAGGTGGGCGATTCCGCGGGGAAAAAAGGGGTATTTATACTCTATTCTTAAGAGAAATCTTTAGAGTTCTGCATGGTTACATTTTAAACCTTAACCTGGCTTTAGAGCTTTGGAAAAGGAAACAAAAACGGGCGCGTCCATCCTGGTAACTCCAGAGTGCTACCTCTTTGTCATGTATCTATCTATCTATAACAAACGAAAGAGTTTACCAAGCTATTCCATAAAAAAGGAGAATAAATAGTATGGTAAGGAGAACACACACCTTGCAAAGAAATAAGCTCAACGATAAAATTTAATTAAATTTGCTCGCTTTGGTAAGTGACATGAAAGTAAGAGAAATTTAAAATTTTTAAAAATATTAACATTAAAAAAAGAGTGCAAAGCTCAAATCAGGTCTGCCTGACAACGACGTTTTTAACCTTTACAATTACCATCGTGCAAGAGTTTTGCTTTAACTATTCTATAGTGGTTTTGGTTGAGTTTTCAATTAATTATTTCTAGGGAAAACAATATGGACACAAATTCATTTCCTTAATTACTTGTGTTGCATTCACTCCACCATCTTTCTAATGCAAATTGTGGAAATTTTCCATGCTTCTTCATGCTAGATCTGTTTAATTTTAATTTTAATTAGTTTTTAAATTTTTCTTGGATTTTCGTATTTGCGAGAAGACTGAATTCATAATAAGAAATTTTTCTCATTTTTTTAGATTTGCCGGAAAATTGCAATAAAATCTGATATTGTTCTCGAGGCGGAAATAAATTTTAGTTTGCAAAAAATGTTCGTTCGAGAGATTTATGTGAAAGTTTACTCTAAAAAGAGAGTTAAGGGAACGCTCTTAAGCGAATGAATGTTTGCATGCATCACATGTTCCACTTCGCACGCGCTTAGTAAATTATAAATTTTCATGAGATTTAATTTGCATTTTTAAGCAAATTTTTGCTTTTAAGTACACTTTTCGGTTTAATTGTACGAGTTTTTATCTGCATAAACTCAAAAAGCTTCTCTCAAATGACATAAACACACAGCAAATTTACCCGTTGGAAAATAAAGTAAGATTCTCTCATGAGTAATACCCGTAGTGTGTGTGTGTGTGTGTGTGTGTGTGTGTGTTTGCGATTTTTTTTCCTTTAAAAGCATCTTTTCTACAAAGACATCGAATTTAGATTCCTCATATTATATTTTATTATCATCACTCCTTAGAATGTACTTATTCACTCTCTTTCGCATATCGTTGTCTGTTGACAGCAAACCCTCAAATCTGTCTACATTTCTCCGCATGCATAATTTATGAGCGCACTTTGGCAAAAATGAACACGTTTCGATATTATGTAAACGATGCTTTTGATTTCTTTACTTTTGTGAATGAATTTCGAAGATATTTTAGTATTAAATAGGTACTTGTTAAACGGTGCTAGTATTTATGATAAAAAATTCCAAAGATTTTTCAACAAGGTAAAATAGTATTTTAAAAATACGTTACAAAAAAAATAGTTTTACAATTTTCGAAATTAAACAAAGAAAGTGAAATGAAAAAATTTAGGTAGAGACTCAAGACTTCTTCACTACCAACTGTGAAGTTTAGAATTATTATACAAGTTTTAATAACATTTAAGTACAAGTCAGCAACATTTAATGAAGTGGTTCAATATTTATTCAGATATTCATTTTACATATTGAAAGAAATTATCAATAAATGAGCTTGTTTAATTGGACTTTTTTTAATCCTTAGAGGTACCCATGCATGCAAAACGTTGTTTTCATTTTAGCGACTCCGTAATCTTCATCCTTTCTATTCCATCCCTCATTAGTAGAATAATATTCAAAGACACATTTTTGCGTAGACACATGCAAAACAGTTAAGCTATAAACTTTTGTTTATTATTTTATATATAACGTTGTCGTCATCAACCCCAAAAAGTGATCCTTTTTGTTCATCGTGTAGACTTTCGGGGAAAGTTCATTACTAAGACAAAAATTAAAATTATTAGAGGAACAATGATGTCATTAGCAGGGTTTAATTGCGAGGCGATAGCGACAAAAATATTAGTCTTAAAAAGGTTTATTCTGAAGAGTCTATGGTTTTTGTTTTCATCCTTATACCTTCGTATTCATTAATCAGAGAATGAAAATTGAATAAAATATATTTAAAAAAAATTTAAATGCAAGCAAATCATGAAATTGTTTAAAGATTTGCATGCAAATTTCATGAAAAACGTGATTTTTGTCTGCTAGGGTCATTTATATTTTTATAAACTTTTTAATCGGAAATTACTCAAGATTATGACTTTAAACTAAAATTCAAAGCTGGAAGTGAAATCCAGTAGAATTTAGATCCAGCGATGGATTTGATAACCATTCGAACTAAGATTCAGCTCTGGAAGTAAGATCCAGTAGTTTTAAGATTTAGTGCTGGAAATCTGGAAGTGAGATCCAAGCGATGGATTTGATAGCCATTCGAACTAGATTTAATGCTTAAATTGAGATACAAATGCTCGAAATGCAATTTAAATTTTTTTGTCGTTAAGAAACAAGAGAAGGTATCTGGTTCAATTCCAGATTAGGTCAATGTACTTTTTTGCGTTTGAATGAAAGATTCCACTTTCCATTACATTCACAATTTATGTTAAGAAACAAACAAAAAGTATATCAAGTATATAAAAATATGAATGTATTATTAATATTTTTATGTACTAATGCCCTGATTATATTATTTTATTATTTACAGTTAGTTTTACATTTTACTTGTTATTTTTTATCATATTTACTTGTTTCTTTAAATTTTTGTCGCTCTGAAATAATTTTTGTTGTATTTAATTTTTGACATTAATTCAACAAGTTTTATGTTTAATTTAATTGTTTTACGTATCTTTTGTGTTTGTGATGAACGCGCTATGTTTTTTATTCTTGTTTAATGTTTTTTTACGTTCAAATGACATTATTTTGTTTGTTTTTATTTTTTGAATATGTATTGCACGGTTCAACTAAAGTTTTCCAGGGTTCAACCAAATTTTATATCGAAGGGCTTGTAACCGAGCGATTAATTGAAGAATTTAAATATTTTCTACCGTTATATTTACACAGCTGAAATCAGCTGTGCACCAGTCTTGCCGGATGATGCGATTTCAGAATAGAAGAGAGAAGTGGGAAAAAGGGATCAAATGAAGAGATTAAATTAAAAAAATGTTTGAAAAAAATTTAAGCCCCGTTTTTAGAAAAAAAAACAATACAAAAAAGAGAATGTAACAAATCAAATGTATAAATTTATTACTAAGATAAAACAAGATGGGTCTGCAAACGAGGTGCAACGAGGTGCATGAAGCCATAGTTCTGAAAAATGGACATTAGTGGCACTCCTGGCCGACCATGATGGACATTCCTCAAAAATCATCAATGCCATTCGATTCCTGGTCCAATTACGAGTTCAACGATACCCATGAAGCCATACAATCGTACCTCAAAACAAAATACTTTTTGCACAGCTAGAGCCAAAATCCGATCTTTAGCCACAAACCCGAGTTAAATCCGACCAGCCGTTCTTGAGATATGCCGCCCACTAAGATCGTAAGAAAGTAAGATGACTTAAATGGCTCTAACTCTTCGTAGAATCAACCGATTTCAAATCTGTTTTCGCCAGTTTGTAGGGTTGGCTAGGCCTATCATTTAAGTATAAGTTTTGATATTGTACAATGTAATGTCTTGGCACTAGGGGCCAAAAACTGGTTTTGGAGAAATCCAAAAGTAATATATAGCGGAGCTATAATTTTGCTTTAATTTTTTAGTTAGTTTTCTTTATTTATTTTTTATTTTTAATGTAAAAATTTTATTTTTCATGTTATTTTATCGTTCTTTTTTAGTGTTACCCAACAAAGGTGTCGTAACACTTGTATGCCCTGATTTCCGTCCGTCTGTCTGTCTGTCTGTATCGTCGAGATCTCGGCCTCTGGATCAGCTAGAGACTTCGGGTTTTTAGCTAGATGGTAGGTGGTCTTAGGGTCTATATTAGCCCATTTTAGGAATTTTTTGGATCATGACCACAGGTCAGGCCATGGACAGCCATAATGTCAATTTTTACAAAATTTCTCTTATATGGCTTCACCTGGGTATCGTTGAACTCGTAATTGTACCAGGAATCGATTGGCATTGATGTTGGTTCCTCTGCTCAAGTCATTTTGGGAAGCCAGAAGAGTAAGCCATTACTGATCTAATGATCTGTTACAATCTGGGTTACACGGCAACACCCACGTGTGGGTTTTGAAACATTTTTCTTTTTAATTCTTATTTTTTAAAGGTTCAGGCATTTTTAATCCCTCGCAATTCCATTAAATTTATTTTTTACAGCGTAAAGTTGACGATGAGAGAAAAAGTTCCTGCAGTCTCAAATTAAATTGTAATAAGCGCTTTATGGCTTACGAAACATTTCCTCCCGTTTTTACGCCAAGTCATAACCGCAACGAGCAACAACGACATTTTTCTTTTTTCAGTAAAGTAGCTGCTTAATGTTCCATCAAAAAAATCTCATCCATCCCTCTCTACGACCCATTTACTTTGGTTCCATGTACATCACGGCAGCGGTAAGGCAATCGTGTTGTGTGTTAATGAAAACAAAGTATATACTATATAGAATCAGATGACAAAGATTAGAAACGACAGAGGTGAATTAGAGACAAGGAAATTATTATTCGGTGTAGGAAAACGTTGATTTAATTATTTTTCATCTATTGATTCTGCGAAAAAACCCGCCGTTAAATATTGTTGATGAGTTGTGAATTTTGATTTAGATTTAAATAAACTTTAGGCTCTGAAAAATCATATTTCCATTCATTGAATAAGCATTCATGCAAGGCATTATCTGTTCCTTTGACTTTAATAATTCAGAATCTAAAAATTAGAAAAAAGTTTCACCAGCTCTAATGTACAGCTGATTATTGTTGGTTCCGCTGTGAAAAAAAAGATCCAGTATACAATTATGGGCTTCAATTTGGCTGATAACTAAGCATAACCTATGACATATGTATATTGCTGGATAGGTATTTAATCAAGGAGTTGGAATTTAAAGTCAGATTCAAAATACGATGCACAAGAAGTACAGTGGGAGCCCAAAACTGTATTTTTTATAAACGGTCCTGGATCTTATGGAACCGACATTCTGAAAAATTTGAAACTTCACTCAAAGGAAGCCACATTTAAGTCCAACACTTGAGAATTTTTTCAGAATTTTCCAAGATACTTTAAGAACGATAAAACTAATTTCTTTTCAAATCAAGTCAGAACATTTAAACCTGAACATGCTTGTTGCCAAAAAATTTTACTATCATTAGAAAGCTAAAGTCCAATGCTACAAATTAAATATATAAATGTTTAGGCTATCATGCTTTGTTTAAGCAGGTGATCAAAAAATGTTTTTATTGAAGAAATTTATAATTCAATTTGTCTATATAGTACCTATAAATGTTAATTTAACTCCCTTCCATAGTACATTTTAAGCTTTTCTCCCTTTTGAATACAGCATCCACAGAAATATGTAAAAGGAATAATGTTCAAAAGAAAAATAGCATCTGGAAGATGAGTATAAAAAATTTATTTGCGCTATGACGAAAGAAATGAAAGAAATTTTTATTGCGGTGGTGGGCAGACTGGAGCTGACATTAGTAAATCAGACAGTCAAGCACTGATGATATACAGATCATATTGTGCTATACCCTTTTGCAATAACCATCTAATTCAGACGTCTTTACTTGTTCTTATGATAGACTCGTATACGCAAAGTGCACCTTATGAGCTATATCCATTTTACTCAGAGGAATCCTCAGTAGATTAGCGACACTTCCCTTAGGCAGCCGACACCTCTCTGCGCATTCATGAGCGGTGGAGTCACCAAATGCCTAAATCGGTCATACTCGCACCCAGCACACGGCCCAACACTCATGAAAGAAATAATTAAAAGACCTTTTAGAAAATCTTATATGTTAAAACTAAATTTTCACATTTTCACATGAATTACGTGACGGAATTTTGATTAAAATGAATTTTAATGATGACTAAAGTTCAAGGTTTATGCGCATAACAAGGAGTTACTTTGCGAAAGGAAAAAAAATATGTGTCTCGAATTATGATGAAGCGTATTGGAAGATGATGCGTGAGTGAGTGAAAGAGATGAATATATTTATGAATGTGCGTAGAGGTATGAGATGAGGAGGTGAAGTGAATGAAACTCGTTTGATAGCATTCATCATTTGAATTTATGCAGTGTTATCGTCTAATGCGATTGAATGGGGTGAAATTTAAAGTGAAAAATTCACATTACACATATTTTAAAATATCTAAATCTAAATATCTAAAATAAATTTATTTTTAAATTTCTAACACAAACTATAAAAATTTAAAATATATCTTCTAAATTTATTTCAATTTAAGTTAAAATGTTCAAATTGATGCTATCTATACCGTAGCTGCTTTTGCCATCGCAACATCTTTCTTTATTCATTTTTCTTTTGCAAATTTTAATTAAAAAGCTGCATCATGCTCATTTTTGTTCATTTTCTCTTTTTCAATCTCTCTCTGTCTTTCACTTTCTCGACTCGTTGACTACAATTGAGATAAAAAACGTGCGAATGAGATGTCGAAGAAGGAAGTGTTGGGAAAATATATAAAGGCATTGCCATACTAACTGTGTTAAGTATCTAAGTGTTCCATATAAACTCATCCCAACTGCTCTTCTCTATCTCATTTTTTTATGAGCTGCTGTCATGAAGAATTCTTTTTACGATTTTTTCATGCCCCAGCAAAAGCTCCATGTCGAGTGGATTTTCATAAGGGTTAGTGACATTTTTATTCTTTAAGTTTAAGGAAACTTTTTTCTTCTTTGCAGCCGCATTAATAATTGATTTGTATTAGTGCACCTCTTTTTTATCGCCGACCATAAAAAAGGGATGAATTTTTTTTTCTCCACTCAATAAAAATTCCTTGGGTCTAAAAATTTCTATTTTGCCAATCTTATTTTTTCCCCGCAAATTTGCATTCCTTTCTTGAAAAATTTTCTGCCAAAGCAAATGAAAAATGCGATTGCGAAAGATGGAAAACGCAAACAAGAGCTTAAAATTTGTCTTTGGTCGTTGGTGAATTTGTGTTTTGACAGTGACCGCACAAGACAGACAATATTAATCTAGAAAAGGAGTTTTCAAAAAGGATGTATACATTTTACTGTCCATTCCTCTCAATCAAGTTTATTAGGTTATCATCTCAGAAATTTTCTTCAATATGTAAAATAAATTATTTTGAGTGTCTCACTCTTCATTTTTCCTTCTCTCATGAAGCTATTTGTGCTTTATTGCTTTCATGCGGCTGTTAGACCGATCATAAGTAATTTTTGTATGACCTACTTTTTAGTGTAACCCACCAGGTTGTAACACGTTTACCCTCGTATTTCCTTCCGTATGTCTGTCTGTCTGTTCCATCGAGATCTCGACCCCTGAGCCAGCTAGGGACTTCTAGTTTTCGCCAGATGGTAGCTCTTAGGGTCTATATTAGCCCATTTTAGGAATTTTTCGAGTCATGACCATAGGTCGTGCCACGGACGGCCATAATGTCCATTTTTTATACACATATTTTATTATTTGGCTTCATGTATGTCGTTGAACTCGTAATTGGACCAGGAATCGATTGACATAGATGATTTTTGATGAATGTCCATCATTATCGGTCAGTAGTGCTACGAACAGCCATAATGTCCATTTTTAAGAACTAAATCTTCATGTATCTCATTGAACTCCTATTTTGATGCCGTGAAGGAAAATTTTGTCTACTGAACTTATTTTTAAAGCTATAACTGTTCAAATTAACCAAAGTGTCCGGATTGACTTAAACTGATTTTTTTATGCTTTTGATTTTCAAACACTGATCTGTTACGATGGGTTACGCAGCAACACCCACGTGTGGGTTTTGAAACATTTTTATATTATAGAGAATTAAACTTGGAACTTTTTACATCCTGATTTTGGAAAGAACATGTTGTCTAGCTACCTTTTAGTAATCAATCAATCAAATTTTTTTCCAATTTCATTAGATTTTATGAAATTTCTCAAAATTTCACTTCAATATTATTTTTAAAAATCATTTATGAAGTTTGTTAAAGTTTATAATTAAAATAATTCATGAAAATTTCTCAAAAATATCCCTTAAAATTTTTTTTATGAATACTTTTCAACATCAAATCAAGCTCAATACTAAAAAGCTTCTTACACCAGTTTACATTTTCCACCAAAAACTTTTTATAACATGAAATTAATTATAACCAATTATAGGCTTGAATTTAAGCACTTCTTTTTTCAAATACAACTCAATACCAATTAATTTATTTTTCACTCTCGAACTCGGGTTGGAGAAAAGTTAAGGAGCTACAAAGGAAATAAATTTCCTCCACTTGACCTTCAATCGCACTCAATATTAGAGACAAACCATCTAATTTTCTAGCCGTAATTAATTTTTTGTGTTCGTAAAGAGTTTTTTTCGTGGAAACGATGACATAAAGTAATGTATATGTTTTTTCTTTATATTTTTTTAAAAATTTTTTTTTTTTTTTTTTTTTAGTCTTTTTCCCCCCCCCCCAAAACAAAAAACCCACAACATAAGCAAGAATACCAAAAAAAAATTCACTCAGGAATTAAAAACATTTTTAATAATACATTTTTAAAGGAATTATCTCACATTAAAAATTCAAAATGGGGTTTTAATGTGTTGATATAAACCTCCATGACTCAAAAAAATCATCGGAAAAATTGCAAGCGATTTAATTGAAAGGAAGGTTTGAAAGTCATTGCTCTCATTTACAAAATTGTAGAGCATGATAATACCTTCAAACTTTATATAGAAAGTCAAGGCGTAAACGCATTGTTCGGCAGGACTTGTAAAGTTGTTGTTCAATTTTAAAATATTTAAAAAATTTCAGTTCACTACGCAAAAAATTGAAAATCCCAAGTATTAAATTAGCTGGAGGTCGTAATCCTTATACAATATATGGTTAATAACATCATCTTAATCACAAAGGGTTATGGCTTATGTAAATATTAACAAAAGATAAAACCGATAGGAAATTGAAAAAAAAATATTTTTTATATCAACTTAATTTAATTGTTTTCCAAAAAACTTTTAAAATTTATTCATTTTTAAAAAATCACCTATTCACTAAAATTATAGCTCCGCTATATATTAATTTTGGATTTCTCCAAAACCAGTTTTCAGCCCCTAGTGCCAAGACATTACATTGTACAATATCAAAACTTATACTCAAATGATAGGCCTAGTCAACTCCTACAAACTGGCGAAAACAGATTTGAAATCGGTTGATTCTACGAAGAGTTAGAGCCATTTAAGTCATCTTACTTTCTTACGATCTTAGTGGGCGGCATATCTCAAGAACGGCTGGTCGGATTTAATTCGGGTTTGTGGCTAAAGATCGGGTTTGGCTCTAGTTGTGCAAGAAGTATTTAGTTTTGAGGTACGACCCTCCAAGGACCGTCCCTGAGTGCAAAAATGTAACCTTTTTCATACAAATTTTCTCTTATATGGCTTCATGGGTATCGTTGAACTCGTAATTGGACCAGGAATCGAATGGCATTGATGATTTTTGAGGAATGTCCATCATGGTCGGCCAGGCGGGCCACAAAAGTCTTTTTTTTTCAGAAGTATGGCATCATGGGTATCGTTGAACTCGTCATTGGATCAGCAATCGATTGACATTGATGATTTTTGAGGCATGTCCATCATGACCGGCCAGGATGCCACTAATGTCCATTTTTCAGAACTATGGCTTCATGTATGTCGTTGAACTCGTGATTGGATCAGGAATCGATTGACATTCATGGTTTTTCAAGAGTCTCGGTCATGGTCGACCAGGAGTGCCCAAAATGTCCATTTTCAGAACTATGGTGGTTACTAATCTAAGACAGCGGAGCTATTGGAAATGGCAACGCCGTTTGCAGACCCACCTTGTTTTAATTTATTATTTTCAATATTGGGTTCAATATCTTTTCGGGGTTTAATGTTAAATGTTTAATCACGCACAATATCTAAAAATATTAAATTATTAAATAAGGTGAAAAAATTTTTTCCCGAAGAAGTCACAAACATCACCAAAGGGCAGGCAAAAATCTTCGGCATTAAAAATTTATTCTTTAAAATTTTTGGGTAAAAGTTCTTCGAATTCTCAAAAATAATTGTTTCAAAATTTCTTCGAAAATTTTATAAAACACTACAAAAAAATATGAAGATTATAGTTTAAAAATTATTTGAGCACTGTTAAAAAAATTTAAGCTGAGGATAATTAGTCAAAATTTTCAAGAAATTTCCTAAAAGTCAAAACAAATAGAGAAAAGTATTTAAATTTTTTTTTGTATTAGTAATGAAAACTTTTCGAGTAAAAGTGATTGAGATTTACAACTTAGGCCCAAAAATTAATTTCATGAGCTCTCATAACATA
The DNA here is from genome assembly GCA_038502055.1 of Tanytarsus gracilentus. Lineage (NCBI taxonomy): Eukaryota > Metazoa > Arthropoda > Insecta > Diptera > Chironomidae > Tanytarsus > Tanytarsus gracilentus. The sequence goes on along the minus strand of JAXRKN010000040.1, from coordinate 6,859,396 downwards.
GATATATACAATATTTAAAAATATACATTATATAAGAGAAAAAAAAATGTTTGGTCATGATAATTACATTTAAATCCACATTTTGCTTAAGGTAATAATTAACTTTGGAGACACCCATCACTCGCATTTTACTGGTACTGCTGCACACTTACACTTACACAAATTTTCCTTTATTAACTTTATATTTTATTGACACACTAAGAAAAAAAATGAAAACTGTCATAAATGTGTTGAGGTATCATTTAATTAATTTTTGTGTGTCACACTTTTTTCTTATTACATTGCAAAACAGACTTTCATTGGTGTAATCAACACAATTTTCATAACTTTTCTCAATTTCCTTTCAATTCCTGATTACTCTACAGAAGCTTAACATTCCGCACTATAAAACCCAACATATTTTCTGGACTCTCTCGCGTACAATTTTTCCTTAAAGCTTGAAGTTTTACGAAAAAGTTTTTTCACACACCGCCGCACGCACAATTCTTGGTTGGTGAGCACAATTAAAAAATTACTCTTTTCTTTCAATTAATTATTTTTCATAGTATTTTCAACCGTGAGAGTGCCGCGAAACATTCGGCTCCGAGTTCAGACAATAAATGTTCAAATTTCTAAAATTGTCTACAAGTTTTTACATTTTTCTATTTTTGTGCAATAAAGAGAGAGCCTGGAAAGTCCTGGAAATTCCACACGACAGGGGTGTAAAAGTTTGTTGAGCTTTTCCAACGTGTAAAAAATTTTCCTCACATAACTTTTTTGTTTGCTTAGTGATGTAAAATGCACTATGTCATTAAAATAATTTTGGATAAAAGAATTTCAATCAATTGAATTTTTTAACATTTTTTTATTCCTGAGTGTTAGAGTGAGTGCACTATTGAGAATAATTATAATTCAACTCGATGCGAGATGCGATGAACGACGTTGTGAATCAACGAAGGTGTGTTGAATAACTGAATCTAATTCCAGTTGCTCCCTCGCAGCTTCATTAATATCCAAATGCGCACGCGTTCGATTTTCAGACACACGACTGTGGTCCAGCACGTTGGAATGCTTGAATGAAAAGAAAAATTCTCAGTGATAAGAACACGTCGGCACGGCTCGCTTTCGAAGTGAGTAAATTTATGATTGCATGCAATAATAAAGAAAAATATTATCTTTAAATCAGAACAATGGAATTTGGTGTGCTGACAAAAAATATAAAACTCATCTCAAAAGAAGCGGTTTTACTTTTTGAACAATTAATTTTTTTAAGCACCAGTTCCAATATTTTTTATCATAATGTTTAATTCTTTCTAAGATTTTTAGAAAGCGTATTCAATCGTGTAAAGTGACCTGTTAGAGCATTTAAAAATGCTTATTTGTGTTGGTGAGTCCGAAAAAATTTAAAGATTTTCAAACGTTACAGTCCGAAAAAATTTTGTACCAAGTCCGAAAATAAAGAAAGAAGATGCAAAGAAAATTTTTAATATTAACGTATTTCGAATTAAATGTTTTAAATCTTCGACTCCGAACTTATCCATTTTCGAAAAAAACTTATCCAGATTTTATCCAGCGTTAGAGAATGAATACGGTTTAGATTTTTATTAAAATTTATTTTATGTAACAAATTTTAAAATTTAAATGCCCGTTCTAAACCGCGCTGTGGCGATTTTTGCCTATTCCTTTTTTCAATGATTTTTTTGGTACTAGATTGAAATTTTACGTAAAAAATTTGTTTAACGAATTTATGCAAAGTTGCGTCTTGATACGTAATTTAATTTATTTAAAATTAGAGAACTCAATATATTATTGAGTTACGATAACTTTTGATTTTAACAATTGATAATTTAAGCTTTTACTATTCTCTCTTTCTTTAACGCATTGAAATTTTTCAAATGATGTGAAAATTTTCGAAACTCCCTTATGGGTGGGTGTTTATTGCGCAACAAAGTGACTGCTTTCGTTTTGAAAATTTATTTTCCTCCATTATTGGGTGTTTAAGAAAAATATATTATTTTTATTAATTTTACAAGGATTCGAAAAAATTTAGTTTTGTCTCAAGATATCTGGATTCTCTGGATTTCAAATACAAATTTAAAAACGGACGGACGAAGGAACATTAAGCTATACAACTGTTTAATTACTGAATTCAAAATATCCAAGACAACAATAAAAATAAAAATATTAGAGAGATTTTTTATGTAGAGTACATAAACTTTTATTTTAATATTTTTAATGCCCTTAAAATCTTAAAAATAAACGTGATCGTGAGAAAAGTTTTGGAAGTTAACTAAAATGTGAATTTAGTGCCACTTCCGAAGCAGATAAAGTTTGGCACTCAGAGAAAGGTGGCCAAAAAAAAAATTAAAGAGAAAAAGGTTTTAAAGCAAATAAAAATGCAAAACTTAGAGTATAAAAATTTGCATGAGTCTTTCATGAAGAATAACAATGGAACGTCGGCATTCGAGTCGTTTCTTTACATTGTACCATCAAGTTTTGCGATCTTTCACACGATCACTGTCACGTCGGTTTTGAGGCTTAGTAATAGTGTTCCAGTAAGATTTCTCGTAGAATTCTTCCTAATTTGCTTCACACTGGTCCTGTACTTGACTGTCTTTAACGACATTATAAGCCACATTGTAGTTACATTGCTCCTTGTCACAATCACAACAATGATTCGGCAGCTCCATGGCAAATGTCATCTTACTCCATTTGTGTCGATTCCATCAATATCTCCCGATTTTATTACTGTCGGACGTTCAATGATCAGTCTCATGACTGCAGTATGTATACTAGCAGTGGATTTTCAATGTTTCCCAAGGAAATTGGCTAAAACGGAAAAGTTTGGATTTGGTGAGTTGGAAGATTTTTTCTTCTTTCCTCTTCACGTCTTTCTTTCTCATCTTAATTTGCATTTCATTCTTCTTTCTCCTTTTCTCGCGAGAGTTGTTTACTCTTCTAAAAATGTTGTATATATATATAATACTTATGAGTTGATGTTGCTTTTATATTACACAAATAACTCTTAAGCATTTATTTACAAATATTTAAAAGATTGAGTTTTGGTTAATTTATAATCCGTTAAAATTTCCCTTAGAATTTTGAAGTTGTTATCGTTATCATTGACATTCTCAAATCATTATCTCTTTTTATTTTAGGTCTCATGGACGTGGGAGTAGGACTGTTTATATTCAGTAATGGAATTGTGATGAAACCATCGGCTGCTGCATTTTCAAAGAAAAAGTTTCAGAAACTTCTCGTCTCGTGTCTTCCACTCTTTATTCTTGGCTTTTCGCGTCTCGTCGTGACAAAAGAGATAAATTATCAAGAGCATGTGACGGAATACGGAGTTCATTGGAATTTTTTCATCACATTAGCGGTAACAAAAATATTCGCGACAATCCTTGAGGGTTTTATGAAAACTGCAGATCACATCAAATATTCAGCGCTGATGCTTTTAATGTTCCACGAGACAATTTTACAGTTGGGACTGTCGAGATATGTCATGGATGACACTGTGGTACGAAATAATTTCATATCAGCAAATCGTGAAGGAATTTTTAGCGTGCCTGGATATGTTGCTCTCTATCTAGGGTCAATTTACATTGGAACTTTATTGAAGTCCGATGGTCAGGAGCTGCTTAAAGTACGAGAGGTCTTTTGCAAGACATTAAAACTAGGTTTAGTGTCAGCGTTTTGCTGGAAAATGATCTTTGTATGTAATAGCATGTTCGGAGTATCACGACGTACTGCAAATATGGGCTATGCATTCTGGGTGCTAGCGGTCGGTGCTAGCATGCTAACGCTTTTCATGCTTATAGAAATGTTCGTGTATTATACCAACTTTAATCGACCTCAGTGGCAACAGCAAGCAGAATCAAACAACAAGTCTCAACTTGATGAGCCGGATTTTCACGTTCCCTACGTTCCACTTATCCTTCAAGCAATCAACTATAATGGGCTCGCCTTTTTTCTGATCGCCAATCTGTTTACAGGCATTGTCAATGTATGCTTTCAAACAATGCTTCTGGGTACTCCTGCCAGCATTCTAATCATCACATATTACACATTTTTACTCAATGTTATCATGGTTTTCTTATACGTGAATAAATTTAAGCTCAAAATTTGGTAAAGAAAAGATCTAAATTTTATATACAACATATACTTTAGTCATAAACGTCATATTCATTAGATAGCCCTACAAAACAGCACAAACTAGGCAGTGATGAGGATACGCACGGAGAATAAAAAGTACTAGACTGAACGTTTCGCATTAACTACACGATAACTAATATTCAGCGCATAGCCACTATAATATTTTGAGACTGATGATGTACGAGACTCAACTTGTAATGAAAAAGAGCATAAGTACCTCACACTAATCTTAATACTAGTTTTAAAGTGATCATATAATTTATAATTCAGAAATGTCCTCAGTGAGCAACGAGTGCTTAATTCATTGGTATTCATGTATTTTCCTAATAAATTTCCATATCTACATTTTCATCAAAAACTCATCATCTAAAATTCACTCTTCAAACTCCATGTTTTGATCGTTAAAGTCATTATCTTCACTATCGGAAATGCCATTGAACAGATACTTTAAAACTTCATCGGACTGGTCATCTGGGTGTTGCACCACTTGCACATTCTAAGAAATGATAAAAATAATTAGACAATTATGCTATCTCGATTCAAGAATTTCTTGCAATTCGGAACGAGAATGATTTTCGAGTGTTGCTGACGTAGCTTGAGGATATTAAAACAGATGCAACAGCACTTTGTGGTACGAAACTCTCTTGTCGGGAGGAGTGTACATCTTTTAAGACGTCCAAATGCTGACATAAGACCTGATTGCGGTGTACGGATGCATCTGATATTTATAAATAAAATTTAGAAACTTTAACAAAAATTATTAAAACTAAACCTACGGCAATCCCCTCATATGTTGGAAAAGCTTTTCTTTCGCGGGCTGAGTCACCAACAACTAAAATGGACAAAAATTTTCGCGATGGCTATATGGGACACGTCATATGGGCAGAAAAAGAAAAGACGATAATTTACAAAAAGGGGGTGAATCACAATTAATCGTTCTAAGGTTAGTTAATTTAGCAACAATTGTCACAAAAAAGAGCAACGTAAGCGACACGAACAGTTATATATGGATTTAAAATATTATTTTTAATTTAATAAAATATTTTTTCATCTCTTTTATTAGGCTAAGCATGCCTTGGACATCAATCATCGGTCAGAAATCCTAGCTGAATTTGAAAAAACAATTATGTAAAACAACAAAAAGAGAGATTTAAAAAACTTGTTTTTACAGCTCATTGTGATTCTCCTGAGATTTCTTCATAAATTCTTTATAGTCTTTATGATTTTTAACGTCCCTAACAGCTTTTGCTACTAATCTTTCAAATTCATCGACATTGAATTTAAAATTTTTGAATTTTTCATGACTTTCATCTTTATAGCCAGCAACAAATGTTTCTACAAATGCGTTATCCTCCCATGTGATATAGTTAACACCTCGAAGTCTCGCTAAATCCTTGTAGCAATTCACGTCTCCACAATTGAAAATTTCAAAAAGGGTTGCCCATTTGGGGAGGAAGAGGAGGTGAGTTAAACCAGCTCCATGAATTCCTATAAACACATCAGTATTACGAGTTATTTTAAGCTGATCATTAAATTTAATATTTTTATCAAAAACAACCCGTTTAACTTCGTATTGAGAATTTGATGAAATTCTTTTAACTAGTTCATTTTCATTAATAATATTCCGGTATTTTGTGTTGCGAGAAAGAAAAGTTATTCGAATTTTTGCTCTATCATGAAGAGGAGCTTGAGGTATTTGGAGGCGGTGGAGAACGTGCTCGGAAAAAGCGTTGAATAGGGCGGAATTTTCACAGCCATTGATCTAAAATTATATAGTAGAAGGGGATTAAAAATATTATATTTATAAATCGAAATTCTACACTTACAATTGGAGTGTTGTAAAATAAACCATAAATCATTCTCGGTAGCAATGAAAAAACTACATTTTTGAAGCATACCACTTGTCCTGAGAAGTGATTTAGAGTCCAAATTGGATTCTTTGTAAAAGCTTGAAAGGTTTGTGAAAATGGTGACCAGTAACTAAATGTTTCCCATATTAAAATATTCACATCAGTTGAAAATGCATTTGGATGCGTAAAATTTATGTGCTGAGCTGCATAGAGATTGAAAAAGTCACAGAAGTGATGGTACATGTTGTTTGTTGAATCTAATTTCATTATAAATGTTGGTTTTTCTATCACCACATCGCAAATTTCACTTTCAATTGGACGCTGAAGAAGTGCTTTAAAATTTCCTAATTCTGGAGCCCAGGACTGCAGTGAAGACATGAAAATTAAATTATTATGGAGAAGAAGCTCATCCAATTTGCAATAGCCTCCAATATAGCCCGGTTTAAGGATGTCATTCTGCCATCGAAATGGCTCTCTGCGATTTTTTAGATCCATAAAGTTGATCATCAAGTTTCGCCCACGGCAAAATCTCAAATTTTCCGAACAATCGAGAGAAGAGTCTTGAACTGCAAAGGGCTCGCAAATCATGCGCATTTCTGTAATTTGCTGTCGGATATAGCCTAAATAAATGATAAAAGGAAAAATACCTAAAATAAATAATTATTATAGATGCAAATTTCTTAAACTGACATATAAGAAATTAATAAAGTTATTCAAATAAAAAACCAAAGTTCGTTCATATTAAGATCGCATATTTATTACCAAAATCAGCCTGTGTATAAAAGATGTCCAGTTGTGCCTCTTTACTCTTTACATATTCCGAATGATTTCCCAGACATTTATGTGTATTTAACGGTTTTATACAATTGTATTCGTAACCCCAACACAAATCAAGATCATATTTATCACTATTAAGAAAGTCTCGATAAACACCATCTGTTTTCTCACTTAATTCAGGCAAAGAATTAAAATATTGTGAGAGATGATTTAGAGGGAGATTAATGTTAACTATTTCTTTACTTAACAAATTTTGTGCAACATTTAGTGAGATAAAAACCACCATCAAATTCATTTTTAAAATCACAGCAATAATTAAAATTAGGTAAAAATAATTTTTTTTTGAGATTTCTTGATATTATTACACTTTAAATGAAAATTGACACGTAGAATTAAGATACCTTACATGACCGTTACGAAATTTAAAAATCTTCACCGCCCCTCGGAAACTGAGTAATTTTTATATGAAAGTTTTTGAATTTCTCTATTTAGCCCTTCGGAAAAGTGATCCATCGTGTTTGAAATTGGATCACTAACGTATAATATAATTCTATGTGTGAAAATTGTTTTTGTTTCTCAATCATCAAGTTAAGAGTTGGAGTGGATAGAAGTATAAGTTTAAGGAGAGATAAATTATAGATTGATACTTAAATATAAAGTCCCAACTAGTTTGGTTTGCATATTTTTGCCTATTTGCTTGATATTTGAAAAATAAAGTGAACCTTATTTCTATGATTTTGTATGAAGATTACAATAAATAAGATTTCAATATAAAGTAACCTTTGAAAAAAAAAAGGATTATAATGAAAACTCAAGGGGTCCCCAACTCCCATATAAATCCATATAAATTTATATGCCATATAAATATTTATATGCCATATAAAATTTATATGGCATATAAATTTTTATATGGATTTATATGGATCTTTAAAATTTTGTGAAAGTGAGATCCAGTGAAGTGAGATCTGGTGCTGGAAGTGGCATCCAGTCAATATAAGCTGCAATTTTGGAAGTGAGATCCAGTCAATATAAATTTCAGTGCTGGAAGTGAGTCCAGTCAACGTAAGATGGAGTGCTGGAAGTGAGATCAAGACAACGTACGATACAGTGCTGGAAGTGACATCCAGTCAATCTAATTTTCAGTGCTGGAAGTAAGATCCAGTCAGTTTAGGATCGAGTGCTGGATGACAGTTCTTGTGGAACCAAATTGTATGCAGCACTGGAATTTAAGTTTGGTTCCACAAGAACTGTCATCCAGCACTTGATCCTAATTTGACTGGATCTCACTTCCGGCACTGAAAATTAGATTGACTGGATCTCACTTCCAGCACTGGATCTCACGTTGACTAGACTCACTTCCAGCACTGAAATTTAGATTGACTGGATCTCACTTCCAGCACTGAAACTTAGATTGACTGGATCTCATTTCCAGCACTGAAACTTAGATTGACTGGATGTCACTTCCAGCACCAGATCTCACTTCACTGATCTTGGCTCAGAAAAAATAAATCAAATTTACACATAAAATCCGCAATTGATTTGAATTGACTTGAATCGATTACTTCATTCAACTTAAATAAAGTTCCATTAATAATAAAAAACATTTTGTGTTCCATATTAAAGATCCATATAAATCCATATAAATCCATATAAAATTTATATGGATATAAAATTTATATGGTTTTCATACAAATTTATATGCCATATAAATTTTTATATGGCATATAAATTTTATATGGCATATAAATTTTATATCCATATAAATTCCATATAAATTTATATGGATTTATATGGGAGTTGGGGACCCCTTGTGAAAACTTTTGGCCCCTATATAAATTCAATGAGGCTTTTTAATTGGAACTGATTCATAAAATCAATATAAATACCATCTTACCTTATTATCAGTTTCTGAAGCTTCAAATGTTAATTTGAGTCAATTTTGAGAGTGATGGCCGATTTTCAGTATTAGGTTTCCCACTGTGCGATATCAAAAATCGACTGAATTGCTCATTTGCAAACTTCCATTTCAACGACTCGTACGGGAAATTGCACAAGATTTCAAGCAGGACCTGAGATTTCAATCAACTGCAGTATTAGCACTTCAAGAGGCAAGCGAAGCATATCTTGTTGGGCTATTCGAGGACACTAATCTTTGTGCAATTCATGCTAAACGTGTTACAATCATGTCAAAGGACATACAGCTTGCACGCCGTATCCGAGGAGAACGAGTTTAAATCAAACCTAAATAAAACGGTCTTTTTCAAGACCAACAAAACATAAGTAAATTAAAGAAATGAAATTGAATTTTCTTAATTTTTTTCCTCAAATCTCGGCGCCAAAAATTTTTGAGTCGACTACTCGAATATACTCGAAAAATAAAATTTGTAACTATCATTGTAAATTTAAAAATTTGTTTTCTCTTTATTTCATTGCTCAGTTTTTATGCGAAAATAAATTCAATTTTACGAAAATGATTCAGAGTCGTGGATAACCCCTCGATTAGCACTTAATACATTTTAGTACACAAACGATCATCAGGAATTGTTATTTCTCAAACATTTGTTAGATTCTTAAAATGTTTTGATTTATATTTTTGTGTTGAAATTGTCTCGATCTAATTTTGTAAGTTAAACATAATTTAAGAAAAAAATAACGATAAATAAATCAAGCTTTTTGTTTAAAATAAAAATAGAAAAATGGTGTATAAATCAGATTCAAAATATGATCCCAGTTGTTCTCGAGTTTGGACCACGAGTTCAGATTTCAACAACATGGAAACTTTAACGCAGAATGATTCAACTATAAAACTTATACAAACAAGGAAAGACGAACAGGTAATTAATAATTCTTTAAATATGCTCTAAAAATTTCTGCCTTCAGCTGCTCTCTTTTTAGCGTAACCCAACAAATTTGTGGTAACGCTTATATACTCATCTTTCCGTCCGTCCGTCTGTTCCATCGAGATTTCGGTCCCTGGACCAGATAGAGACTTCTAGTTTTCGCCAGATGGTAGCTCTTAGGGTCTATATTAGCCCATTTTAGGAATTTTTCGAGTCATGACCATAGGTCGTGCCACGGACGGCCATAATGTCCATTTTTCATACAAATTTTCTTTTAGATGGCTTCATGGGTATCGTTGAACTCGTAATTTGACCAGGAATCGATTGACATTGATTCGTAATTTGACCAGGAATCGATTGACGTACATGATTTTTGAGGAATGTCCATGATGGCCGGCCAGCAGTGCCACAGACAGCCATAATGTCCATTTTTCAGAACTATGACTTCATGGGTATCGTTAAACTCGTCTTTTGATGCCGAGTAGGATGGAATAGATCCGAGGTACTTAGGACTTAGGTTCTTAAAGCCTAGAGTCAAATATAAGCCTTAATTTTTTATGAACTTGATTTTCAAATACTGATCTGATATGTTGGGTACGCGGCAATACCCATGAGTGGATTTTGAAACATTTTTTCATACAATTTCAGACTCGATGCTCAATCATTCATTACACAATATTTTGCTTAAATTTGAACTACGCAAATCTTGTGCGATTTCCTCGTGAACTTGAGCGACATGGACTAGCATTCTTAGTGCCATATATATTTTTTTTGAGCATTATCGGAATTCCAGTCGTTCTTTTGGAAATGTCGCTAGGACAATTTTTGGGACAATCATCAGCGCATATCTGGAAAATATCTCCTTTCTTTAAAGGAGCCGCTGTGATGGGTCGATTAGGTGGTTTTATTGAATGTCTTTGGATATCTATGCATTCATCACTTGTACTCCTGTACATAGGCCAATTATTTTTCTCTTCAGTGCCTTTTCCACAGTGCCCATCTACTGTCTTCCGTAATGTAATGTAGCTATAATTTTTTCACAGTAATACTATTTATGCCTATAAAAATTTCCAGGCATTTAAACCGAGTGAGTCGACTCGAGTCGATTGCGTTTTTTTCCAATCGGCTCGAACCGACTCGAGTCGATTGCGTTTTTTTTCAATCGGCTCGAGCCGGTTCGAGTCGTTTGCGCTTTTTGGCCAATCGACTCTAAGAGTCGACTCACTCGCTCGACTCAAATGAATCGGTTTAAATCCCTGAAAATTTCGCTTTTGTAGGTAATTGAATTAGGATATGAAGAAAAACCAACAACAGGACAGATATGTTTGGAAAATAGTTTTCTTCGTTCAATTTACGATTCACCGCAAAGTTTTGGCGCTCTAGCTATCGGTGTTTGTTCCGTTTGGTTCATCATTATGGTCGCGTAAGGAATTTTAATTTTAATTAAAAATTGCCGTTTCATAAAATATTTAATTTATTTTAAGGACTACAAGTAAACGGATCATAATGAAATCTGTAATTTTTTTTGGAACGAGTACATTAGCACTTTTGCTTTTTCAAACGACTTGGCAATTGACAAATACAATTAGCCACAAATTTGCATGGCCACAACTGTGGCCGTTCAATTTTTCCTTGCTAAAACAAAGTGGTCCATGGTTCAATGCTCTCGTACAAGTTATTCTTTCAACACAGATTGGCACAGGAAGTGTCGGAGTAGTCACCGGAAAGCTTCTTCATAAAGGTTGTAAAAACTTAACTATTTTCATGATTCTATAAACTAATAAAATATTTTTTTAAAGGAGACGTGATGCGGATGAGCAGTCTTTATATTTGCTTTAATTTTTTAATTTCGATTGTTGCAACAGCGTACTTTATGACAACTTTTGGTCAAAACAATAACTCAGCAACAGTTATGAAACAACCATTCCCTGATCTTTCTGCTATCACTTCAATCTATGATCGTGCATTCGAAGAATCGGACAAATGGAGGCATCTTATACCCATTTTAAGCTATCTGATGATCTTGTTTTCCTGCCTCATTTCTCTTTCTATTACAATGTACACACTATCCAGCTTTTTTCGACAAAAATTGAGAAGCACGATGTGTATTGTTCCGATGGTCATCTCAATATTATGTCTTATTTACCCAAAATTTTATCTTGCTCAACTTCTTGATTTTTACTGGACAGGCGTTTTTTTAATTTGCTCCCTCACCTTAGAACACATAGGCACGACTTGGGTATACGGTACCAATTCCATATCCATAGATTTAGAATTTTCCATCGGCCGACCGATAAAGAAATGCTGGCTTTTTCTTTGGACGAGTGTTCCCATATTTTTAATAAGCTTTTTTACATTCTACCTAACAACATCAACTTTTGACTTTCATGAAAATTGGTTACCTTTTCTGATTTGCGCAATTTTATTCATTTATTTTGCAATCTATGAAACTACTAAGCAAATAGACTACAACACTTGTAATAAAATACGCGAAGCCACCCTTCCCTCAAAAGATTGGGGTCCTGCTGATCCAATAGTGAGACATGCTTGGAAAAATTGGAAAACTGTATGTATTTTTAATCTCAGTTAATTAGTTTGAAGTTAATAATTAATTTTACTTTAAATAGGTATGCAACGGAGGCTATCGCGATTTTACTTTAAGGAGGTATGAAAGACAATTAATTTTTTTGAAATACATATATCAGTTTACTTATTTTAAAATTAAAGAAGAGGGACAAAAGACTGGACGAGCTCTATAAAGAAGGGTCAATATTCACACACTAAATATGGAATGTCCGAGAATAAGTACCCACTTGCACTTAACAGAGCATCAAACTGTAGCGATTCATTATTTGGTGACTCAGCAATAGAGGAGGATATTGGATACGACAAACTAACGACTTCGAAAAACTTTGATGGTCAATCCTTCTTAAATTCTTACCAAAGCATTCCAATCAGAATCTCAAACCCAAGTAAACAGACATTAAACCTTCAACGAGTTCCACTTGAGAAGCGAGACAATAGTGATATTTATTGGAGCCAACAAGTATCCGTCCAACGTCAATTTAATAGACAAAACTTTAATTGCACAATAATGAAAAACTACGATGAATTTTCGACAGAACTATAAAAGTTTATGTAAAAGTGTACTTAAAAATATTTACTTAACCTTCTGGAACTAAAAGCTGAAATAAATAAAACTAGAAAAATGCTTCAATTAACATATAACAGATGCCATTTATTTTTTTGCTCACTTAAAATCGTTGCAATTTAGTGTCCCTACAAAGTTTCATTTAATTTTAAAATAATCTCGGGTGGAAAGATAGGAGACCATATTAAAAAATTTGGCCCATCTGAAGAGGCGCATAATTGAATTTTTTATTGACTCAAGCTTAAACGCCATGGGAGTTATGGCACTCAGAAAATTATTTTTAAACTTTCTGCAGAGGTCATGCAACATGACATGAGTTACTCATGTAAGCATTAAAAATATAATAAAATTTATATTTGAAATATAAAAAAATTAATGATAATTGAAATAGATTTACGCGTGTAAAAAATCCAATTGTTTTAACGAGAAACATTTAAAAAATTTCACACGCTATTATAAGAATTTTTAAATCGAACAATAGGAAATTCTTCACTTTTATGTATCTGGATATGGACAGTTGTATTTTGTTCAAGAAAATAGAGTTAAAAATTATTATGAACATATGAATTTCTTTTTCGCTTTGAAAACCTTCAAAATATCAAATAATAATCAGACATCTACTAAATTTATCCACTTATATAAAAAAGAAATATTATAGAACAAACACTCCTCACTGTGTTCACTAACTCAATTTCCAACAAGATGGATGTGCTTAAAAAGTCAAATTTTTTTTGTAACCTTAACATTCATACAGTATATAATGCGAAAAAATATTACAAACACTTATGGGAAAATGACATTTTATCACGCAATGAACCGATAATTTTTGAAAAGCACAGTAAATGCAAAAATAATGAGTTTAAAATACAAAAAACTTAATATCTATGTATTTAAGTAAAAAAGAACATTAATTTACCACACTTCAACCGTCCTTATAAATTAATGCTAACATTTTTGTTTGTTTACTTTAGAAAAATTGTGTTCTAATTTTGATTTAAAAAAAATAAAAATAATGGAAGTTCCAACAGCTGCATGCATGTAGATTTTTTAATTGAATGACGAATACATTTCCATGTTCTCAAGCGAAAGGTCGAAATTTTCTATGCCAGTAATTTGATTCATAGGATTCAATTGACCGTCATCCAATCCATAACTAACAACAAGGAAACAGAAAATAAGAACAAAATAAAATCTTGTACACTAATCAAAACAACAAATGTGTTTCAGTTAAGCTAAATTTCTAAAAATGTGTGTGGAATAAGGAACAGCATGCCATTAAAAATGATTATTCTACTTTTAATGGTTTTACATTAAAAGAGTTCTTATAATATAACTTAATAGATCTGTAATTGGTGCAAACAAAGTTGATGTTTAAAAAACCAAAAAATCTGTATTTTTTCAAGATTTTAGACATCAAATGTTACTTGATAAATTAAAAAGAATACCCCGTTTTGTACTTTTTTAAGTATTCATATTTAAAAAGCTTTTCGCATAGACCCAAAAATGTGAATTGAGCTAAATAAATGAATCAATTTGAGGACAAAATCTTTATATTTTCTAATAGAAATGAATTTTATTAAGATCTAAAAATATTCTTGATACTTGATAAGTTTTAAATTGATTTTTTTTAAATTCAAAAGAACCTAATTTTTTGATTGAGTGCTCAAAAATGCCTTTTTTGGGTTTAAACGAAAAGCTGTTCATCTTATAGTTAAGCTTAATGAATATAATTTAGTTTTAAGACTAGGCTTTAGCGCTTAACATATATGTATACGTTTAATCTAATATCAATTTGAATTTTATTTTATTTTCCTGTAGCTATGTTTTGTCCTAAATAAATTTTGTTAGAAAACTCCAAATTTTACTCTCATTTATTTACTTTTGAGACTTTTTCCTTCAACTCAAAATACACTCGTTTTACTTATAATAATTTATTTTTTGGAGTTAATAAAGTTTTCCAAAAATGTTATTTTAGTAAATCCTAATAGCTACTGTCAATATTGATCATGTATTCAATTGACACCGTTTAGACAAATTTTTCAACGTTCTATACAACAATCAAAATATTAATCCACAGATTTGGCATAAGTTTGCATCATCACAAAAACTTTTCACAGTATCTCTCCATATCTATAAATATCACATTAACAATTTAACACAGTTTTCCCTGTATTCCAAAAAAGCCATCATACAATAACAGAGAGAAATATCATAGTCCGAAGTAGAACGTGTAATAATAGTTTTATATTAGTAATTATTCAAAAGGGATATTGTTCCATGAAATCCGTGTTGAATGGATGATAGCAACACCCATTTAGGAAATCGTAATCTTAAAGATGCATTATGGTGCTATTTTGATAACTGCAATGATGTTAGATCTCATAATTTTTATAAACGCAACAAAAAATATAAAAGCAGGTAAAGTTTCACTCGTCAGCAACAGTCTGTCAAAAAAATATGAAAAACGACTGTTGCTTTGGACAAATGAATAACTTCCTGTTTTGAGTTTAAGTTCTAAAAGGTAATATATTTCTGAACATAATTCATAAAATAAAAAAATCCGCAGAATTTAAAGAAGTCAACATGCAATATAATTCTTGTCAGCATTTTACAAACACATTTATCTGAAATCATTAATTTTTATAAATAAAAAAAAAGACTATTTAAAGGAGTAAAATATTTGAAATTTTGTTAACTTCAAAAACCCGTGAAGTAAGTCGAGCGGTTTAACTTTTAAGGAATGCAAGAAATTATACAACCGTAAAATATAAGTTAAACTAATATGAAACAATGGTTGTAAACTTGTAAGGGTATAAATTAAAACCAAATTAAGTTTAAAAAGAACTCACCCGCTCTGAACAGACGGAGTATCTCGCGAAGGATCGGGTGACTGCATGTATGAAGCGGGTGTATGTGCATATCCGATGCTCTGCGAATTATTTGAAGTTGAGAGTATCGCACGTATTTCAGATGGGATGTAGTCCTTGTTTTTGACCTGTCCCGTTGGGGTTGTATACTTATCAAAAGCTTCATTTTTTGCCTTATTTGGAAACAGAATTGTTAAGTCGTCAAAATCTCGGATACGATCAGAAAGCGAACGGGTTGCAAAATCCTTAGCCGTAAAAGGTTGAATATGCAAAACACATGGGTTTCCATCATTCCCTTCATTGACCCATGCAATTGTAATACCACCTGTTTCAAATAATTTTTAATAATAATATAAGTTTAGTTAGAATATCAGTAATACAATAGAGTAATACACCTAAAAGTTATTTTTTCCTTACCCAATTCGCTGTCTGAGAAGCGCAATAAAAATGTACCTCGCTGACATTTGAGCAACAAATCCTCTGCCGTTCTTTTATGTATAAATCCGACGATTGATCCATCATT
This sequence comes from Tanytarsus gracilentus, assembly GCA_038502055.1. NCBI lineage: Eukaryota > Metazoa > Arthropoda > Insecta > Diptera > Chironomidae > Tanytarsus > Tanytarsus gracilentus. The sequence goes on along the minus strand of JAXRKN010000040.1, from coordinate 6,843,254 downwards.
CCATGGTCCGCGTAAATGTTCTCTGGTGACTTTCATTGCAGCATAAAACCACTCCCAGCTAAAAAATAAGAAACTTTTCAATGCTTTAAGAGCCATAGGAGTTATAGAAAGTCGACATTACAAAGTAAAAGTACGATCTGGTAGAGGCTCTTTGCAAAATTGAGACCATGTAATTTGATATTCATCTGTCGTTGGCATTGGAACTTGCATCTTGAATCCCTTCTCGCATAAAAAGTGCAAATTTTCTGGCGTTAAATTGCGACCAGTCGAAGCACGAAATTTCATGTTGAGAGCTTCAGCAAGACGATTCCATGGTACCTAAATTGAGAAATAAATTTCGTTTAGAAACACTTATATAATTGATATTTTTTACCTTATCGGGGACAGCAAAAGGCTGTCTATTGATTTCAGCAAACGCATTATCCCAAGTAATAGTTGCCCATGATTGTGGTTCCTGGTTACCATGCACGATAACCACAACGGGTAAAGATAGTGCCCAGACTGAGAATACAAGGTCACCATGACCAATAGCGAAACTAGACTGAAAAAGTAATGCAAATTTTTCATCCATGACACTCTCGGTGCCTTTCTTTTCCGCTCGTTTTATCTTCTTTAATTGCATGTTACGAAAACTAACTGATAGTTGTTTGGTTGTTTCATTATATTCCATATTTCCAGTGCTATTGAGAATTTCACCACAAGTATGTTCAGAACACTTGTTTGTCTGCTGCGTCTGTTGCGCTTGTTGTTCCGAAACTATTGTCACTTTTACCAAAGGGCTGTTCATTTTGATATTCAATGTATTTCCAATCAGCAAGCGCACTGTCGAAGCAAATCTTTTGAAGGAAAATATACATTTAAAATTTGTGTAATGATAGTATAAAATGATGTTATTATTTACCTTGTGTTGGTTTTCATCACCTGAGGAGGCTGCTTCTCGATAATGAATGAGCGTGTTATTAGGTGCTCCAATAAGCCTGTAACCTTGCTGAAGAGCTCTGGCAAAAAGTCAGGTAAGCTCTGCTCATCGACATTCAGCTGCTTTCGATACTTTGAGACCATTTTAATTTGCTCCCGAGTGTTCCACAAAATGTCTGCTAAATGTTCACACCAGCCTTTAAAAAAATATTATTTAACAATTAAGATTTTTTCGAATGAAAAGATCCAACAATTATGAGAAAAGAGTTCATACCTTGAATGATATCAAGGTTGTTGGCACTAGACGGTGGCGCTCCATTTCCGGCCAGCCCTTGATTCATTCGCCACTGATTTAAATACTTGTCAATTACTTTTTGTTGAACATTTTCTGTCAATTCAATAGTTGATTTAAATTTGTCGACCAAATTTAAACGCATTCCGGTTAATTGATTGAGGGAAAGTTGCAATCTATCTTGTTGTTCGCGTCTCAACTGTGCAATACGTTCACGATGTTCGGGATTCTGATCAAGCACATCGTATTGAGCATTGTTTTTAGTAACTTCATGAACTTCGCAACAGAAAATCTCATATTTCTTCTTGAGGTTGCGATTTTCAATCTCATTGGCTCGCACTCTCGAAATAAGCTCTTCGAGAGCTTGAAAAATTTGGGTGAATTCACTGTTTTGCGTCATGGCACATTCTTCAGGATAGCACAACATTTGTTTTTCAAACATTAAGCAGTTACGTAGATGAGAGTACAACTGGCTTGGATTGTGCGAGAAGAGCTGACGGAAATTCTTAGCAGACTCGAGGAGACGAAGTTTTGCCGTGATAAGATCATCTGATGACATTTCTGTTGCCTTTCGTTCCAATTCAACAAGGAGATCATTGAGAAAACGCGCCGATTCAATTTCAATTTGAGGATCATGATCCATTATCATTGGCCCGCCACTGTGGTACGTATAAATATCGAAATAAAAGTTTATACATTGATGTGCAACAAGTTGTATCAAGATAATTTGAAACTTACAGTAATCGTGATTCTAGCCACTCGCAAAGATAATGTCGCACTTCCATTGGGAAGTGGTTGCCATAGGAAACACGAATTTGCTCCATGACTTCTGGTCTGGATTGTAGTAGTTTGTTCCACAAAGCCATTTTTGACGTTGTTCTCAACTATTTTTGTGTCCTCAGGTTTTATCTATCTATCTATCTATCCAACCGACAGTCTATGAAAATTTAATGTATAAATGTTTCATTCTTTAGTTTCAGGTTAATATTTACTCGACTGCTTTATTTCCCTTATCTTTTCTTGGATTTGAAAAGAAGAATCAAAATTGGAATTTTTTAAAGGAAAAAATGCGCAAAGCGATTTAAAGCATTTCCAAATTTACTTTACTTTTTTTTCTTCGACAACGACATTAGTACCACGCAATAGTTATGTCTTGCAAGTTGTTTTTATGCGAAACATGTATTCAATAAAAAATTTATTATCACAAGATTATAGGGCTGTACCTTTTTTTTGGGCTGGAAATTTCAATTTACCTGCTTTTCTTTGAATCCTTTAATTTGTTAATTTTTTTATTTTTTATTCTGATCCTTTGCAATATCAACAGTATTCGCCGTCCTTTGAAACTCAATTCTGGCTTAAAAATGTTTTTATCAATAAGAAAATTCTGTGAAAACTTTCCGAATCACAATTATTCTTAGAATTGCCGAACTAACACATAAATAAAATATTTTAGTACAAAAAAATCAAGATCCCCCTGTCAATTCAAAAATTAAATGACGGTTTATCGAAAACTGATTTAACTTTAAAGTTTTATTTACGAAAAGAAAAACAATTTAAATTTAAAACTATATAATTCAATGGTTATTAATCAAAATTTAATTACTTACAAACATTTTGCTCAAAAAAATAAATTTATGTTTTCATTATATATTCTGAAGGAAGACTCAATATTTTTAACAAATTCATCGCAAGCAATAGAGTGCATGCCACGAAAAAGAGTTGATTTTGATAATAATAATTATATATAATTTTATACTTATTAATCGTGTTGATTTTTATTTCATAAGGCCAACTTGACTTCCATCTAATGAATCGAGATCAAGAGCGGTATCAATCATCGTTTCTTGCCTCAGTGTTGGCGCAATCAAAACGGGATGTTTTATCATTTGATTATGATTTGTTTTTTGAAAAGCAACCACATTAAGAACGTTTTTAAGTTCAATTGAAGTAACTTGAGTGCCCGTTGACGAAGATGAACTAATAGAAGGAATATTAATTTTACTGGACGATTGCCCATCAGTGCCGATGGTAGAAGAGGAAGCTTCATATAAATTTTGAGCATCACTTTTTTTTATGAACGAAGAAGTAAGAAGAGGATCATCCAAATCTAATTCTATACTATCACTCATTAAACGATTTCCTCCTCCAGTAACGCTTTGAGCGATAGTTTCGTCAATGTTACTGTACACGTGATCAGAAGCGGCATTCTTTAATATTACTGGAACATTAGAACTAGGTGAAATGGATGGTACGTTGCTATATTGTGGACCTTCTTCAACTTTTGGATCTACTTCAATATTTATGGAATTTGTCTTATCTCGAAAATAAACATACTGTTCTGCAGCAGTGTCGCTACCTGTATTATTATTATGTATAGAGCTTTCGTTTTCCGAAATAACTTCGATCTCGTTTAAATCCTGGAGATCAGTCAAATTTTTTTTAGAAATTCGACCACCTTTTTCGAGCGATGCAGAAGATTGAATATTAACTGATGCGATTGGCAGTTCGTTTTCCACCAAATGTGAAACTGATGATGAGCATTTTTCTAAAATGGAGGAAAAGAACTAAATTTATTATTTTCATCAATAATCAAATGCTATATAAAATAATAGAGCGTTGCTCTAACACAAGGAATAAATTAATTTAATAAGTAAGTAAGCGTGCCAATTCATTTTAAAAAATATGGCCTACACACTCACCATAATGGCTTTGAAGCCATTAGATGAAAAACTTCTCCGAAAGTTTAATTACAGCATTTTTAATAAAGATGAATGAAAGCATGAAGAATATAGATATAAAAGGAACTGTTACAACACCCTCTATTGAAAAGTAGCTCAATTTTTAAAAATGCAGGATATGCTAAGATGTATTTTTATCGTTCTCATGAAGAGAATTTAACTCTAAACTACAGAAATGGTATTCGTAGATATTGGAATTTCTTTTAATTGAATTCTGATAACTGTGGTGCAAGGGTTGATAGCTTTGATCTTGTAAAGAGTTTGTATAATTCTCAAACGGAATTGGTGGTGATATAAAAGTATCTGAATAATTGCCAATATTAACATGACGTTGAAAATTATTGTTATCTAGAAAAAACGGTTTGGTTTGCTTTCTCCATGTTTGATTATAATAAACATGATCAGTTTGTTTCGATGCAGAAGTTAAAATTGGTTCAAATTCGCTGCTAGTGCAAAAATTTTCACCCGAACATGAAGATACTGGTGTTGGTAAAAGCAATTGATTTTCCATATTTGTTGGAGAGATTAAAAGATGCTGTGGAGGAGGAGGAGGAGGCGTTGATGGATGCCGAATTGAATCATACCGATAATACTCTACAACAGTGGATCCATCATAATGGAAAGATCGATGCTTATAATTTGGCGGATAATGTGAAAAAGAGTTTGCCATCTCATATTTTGATTGTGGCGATATAAACTTGAAATTCTTCGGAATATCTTTCAAATCACTACTTTGACCGAGTGGATATAGATTGTAACTTCTCATCTGGTATTTCTGTTGCACAAACTTACCGTTTTGTAGATTATCACAGCTACGTTGTCGATAAATGCCATGCATATGGGAATTGTTAGCTATTTTTAAAGAGGCCTCGGTCTAAAATGTGAAATAGATGTGACACGCTGCATTTGAATGAGATACAGTAGCGGACATAAGTTCTTGTGAAAGATTATTTTTATTAAAAGAAGAACTTTTATGCGCTACTGTAAAATAACATACCTCATTTTGGCTATAGGCTTTCAGGGGATCGTTATTTGAAGATAATTGTTGAATAACGATTGGCGGAGCTTGAACATTGGACTTTTCGTGTTGCATTTGGCTTCTATATTCTTCCGTTACGATGCCTCGTCTTAATAATAAGTAAAATGAAATAAAATAAAGCGTGAAGAAGTATAATTTTTATACCTGTCAATGAGGGATGGTGGTTGGGGCCCACACAAAATGTAAAAACAATTTAGACAAATGTTTCCTCGCGAGTATGGATTGCCACCTCCGCCCTTAAAGAAACAGACATTACTTTAACAGTTTTTTTTAAATATTATATGAAACTATACCTTGTTTGAGAAGGAACCTTTAATATCCTCGTTAGTTGTTTGATTGCTTGTCGTCAAATAAGTATGAAAGCCAGCAAGTCCAATTACTGACCAAACTGACAAGAAGCATATGATTGAAACCACAAGGCTAAATGGTGACATTCTAATGACATCAAGAAAGTCCCTTTTTTCCGTTTGCAACAGCACAAGATGAGTGAGAGCACATGCGAATATGAATACCGCTAAAAACGCTAATGATACGATAAACATATAAAAGAATCGATAATTCCGCTTTCCCACACAGTTTGCAACCCAAGGACAATGATGATCGAACCTGAATTAAGAAAATTTTAATGCTCAGAATCAATAGTTGATAGAAAATGTTAAATTACCTATCTACACAATTATCACATAAACTGCAATGCGAAGCTCTTGGAGGCCTAAATATTTTGCATGTGAAGCAATACTTTAGTTTTACTGTTTGTCCATTGACCACAACTTCTTTCGTGCGAGGAGGTGGCCTGTTTAAAAATAAAAATTTTAGGATACTCAAATGAAGTCAACTATCTATTATTTACCTATAAGTTGGACTATTTAATGAATTTGGAACCTCAATTTGTTTTTCGATGTACGCTGCCTCGTCCTGTGATGCTCTAACAAGAATTCCAGGATCGGAAAATGTGGTTCTGAGAAGTGAGCACATCGTGAATAGATATAAAAATCCCCCCAAGATCGGAATGCCTATGCTAATTCTCTCGGCTAAAAAAGGGCAATCAAAGATGAAGAAAAGTGTGCTCGTTCCTGTGATAAGTACTACGGTTAAATAGAATACACTTGTGTTCGGTGCCGTCATTAAAAATCCATCACAATAAAACTTGTTTCTACCGGGAAAGATCTCCTATGTCACATAATAGATTATAAAAAGGATTATAGATTATCATGTTTTTAATACATCAAATTGTTTAATTAAAATTTTACTAACCCATTTTCTCATAGCTCTCTGATTAGGTGCCATTATTGATTTGAATATAATTTCTCTATAGTATCATCATCATCATCGATTCAATTTACACTTCACGATAGGACTACATAGATGTAATTTAAAAAAAAATATTGCAATTATTATAATTTTTTAATATTTTTAATTATTACACAAACCTTAGAATGCAATATAAACTTAAAAACTCGAGAAACTGATGCAAATTCATTTCATAATTGAAAAGTGCTAGAATATAGAACGAAGAATAAACTTATAAGTTTGATAAAAATTGCAAAAATAAAATGAGGCTTTGTCGTACATCGATAACACAATTTTAATCAAAGGTTTGATAAGATCAAATAAAATTGAAAATATCCATTTTGAGTCTCTATTTACTTACTTGAGACAAATATAAAGTTTATTTAATACATTAATTAATTCAAAATTTATAATTATAAATATTATTGTCTTACTTACTAGTTTTTTCTTCTTAATTAACAAGAAAAGAGCAAAATCATTAAAACTTCAATGAACCTGGACTTCCTTGATGCTTCCGAAGATTTTTAAATGTAATTAAAATGTGTTAAATGAAGTTATATTTTGTAATTTGTGAAATTTTTACAAAAATAATTTTTGAAGAACAATTTAGTACAAGTCAAAAAGATTTAGTGTTTATTTTATATATGTTCCCACCTTTAAGTACACGTACAGTGAGTCCCTGCAAACTTAAAATATGAATTTAAATTTTTTCAACGGTTAGTTTGGTAAAAATATATTTCATTAAAATATTTAGTCAACCCCAAAATAAAAAATAGGCACGAAAATTTTTTAATAGGTTTTTATTTCCACTATAAGCTTGAATTCTTATATATAGATTGAATTTTTTTAACTGCAATTGCTCACACAGCAAATATTTTTTGTAAAAAAATTATGGGTTTTAGGGTTTACTTAATTAATTAGTATATTAATATTATATTTATTTTTCTCTCTTACCCTTAGGCTCGGATACAGTAAAGTTAAATATTAAAGAGACAATGATTTTTTAATTAAAAAACAATATTTTTTTATCAAGGACAAAAATATGTTGAATTTCAGATTCATGGTAATTTAGAAATGTATCAAAATTAGAATTTAAGTTGGTTTAAGTACTTTAGGCACATCTATAAAAAGAAATTAAAGAAGCATGAAATGTGTGTGTGTGTGTGTTGCTGTACTCGTTACTCATTTAAAATGTAAACGCATAAAACTTGATCTTTAAAGGTACTAGCGTCTATGTCTCCCTAGATAAGACCCACAGTTAGGACATTGATGGTGAACATCCATGCATTCATCGATACAGCAAGGTATCAAACAGCATCCAAACCAGCAACCTAGAGCAGCAAGTAAGAATCCCGATATATATGCAATCAGTCCAGGAGTTGTCTTGGTTTTTGTCTCAACCTCGCAACCACAAGAGGGACCTACAAGAAAGATTTTTAAAAGAAACGTTCCTATAAAATACTATGGAAGGGAGTTGAATTATAAATTTTATCAAAACTCCATAGTATTTCAAAAATTTAGAAATAATTTACATATCATGTGCGTGCTTTGAGGTCCGAGAGGAATTACAGTAGTCACTATGTGCTGAGCATTCAAAATTGGCTGTTGAGGAGTTAATGGATTAGTTGGATTGCATCCGTTTATTGCCTATAAGAAATTTTACAATGTGATGTGTATTAAGTTCTTTTAAAACTTTAAATTGCAAGATTTTTTACCTGGGCATAAGACGGCGGAGCTTGCGAAGGCGGAGGAATAAATCCGTATGCTGGTGGATTTTCTTGTTGTTTACTCATTTTTAACGTTTGCAGATCTGCAAGTAAATTCATAATAATATAAAGTTTTTAATAAAATATGAGTCTTTTGAGTGCTCAGAAACATAAATTTAAGTATATTTTTAGAATATTACGGATAAAATGACCTTGATACAAAGCAAAAATGGTAACAAAATTCATTAAATAGATAACTTTTTAATTCTAAAGAATTTTCATTACATTTAAAAACTTAAATTTATAAAATAATTTTAATACTTGATGTTAAACTTAATTAAAGTTAAGTATTACTTACTTTATAAAAAAATCACAATTTAACTTAATGTTTACTTTTTCTACCCACAAAAATCTTATTGTTGTACACACTTAATTTTCTATTTGTCTGTTAAACAGTTATGAAAAATTTTCTTTAAATTTTTAACATTAGCCTTTACGAAATGGTTAAATTGAGATTTTCTCTAATTTCCTAAATCACACTTTAAAGTTTAAACTTTTTATTCAACGAAATCTGATTTTTAAAAAGTAATCAGTCTAAATGCGCGATAAACATCAACGACCATCACTTTTTTGCTACACAACCCTTAAATGTTTTTCTCGTAGCGTTTTGAATTTCAGTTTAACGGTAAAATCAGTAAAACTTTCAAATAATTTTTTTTGTTTAAATGATTTTTGTATTGAAATTGGTATTCAATCATAACTTCACTGTGAGTTATTTTCAAAAAATTCGAAACCAACCAAAATAGACTAAGCTTTAGTCCTAGAGTCATCAAAAAAGATAACAAGGCAAGCACGTATAGACGCATAAATATTACAATATTTCAACCTTTTATGTTCAATTACATATGTCATAATTATTATGTTAGTTAAAGAAAGCAAAATACTTTAAAAAAAAATTATATTACATAAAGAAAATTTTTTTTCGAAAATTTCAAAAATATTTTTTGAAAACGCTTTAATCGATAATTTTTTTACCAATTAGCTTAACTAAACTTAGTAGTTGCATGTTAATGAAAAAAGAATGGTAAATTGTACTATTGTTGCGAAAAATTCGATTTAAAAACAAATTTATTATTTGAAAGTATCCTTGGTGCCGCGACACCTAAATTGCCATCCCTAATAAATAATCATAATTCAAGAATTTTTTAAATATGTTTTATTTAGCCATTTAATTATAAATTTATAAATAACTTTTTCACATTTATATATATATAAGTTTTATAGTTTCAAAAGTCGCTTGAATCGGTTTCATTTGTTGATTTATCTTTTAGGACATTAATTAAAGCGTGCTGTACGACCTGTTTAGCTAAAACTCCAGTTGTTCTATCTATTGAACTTTCCGTTTCAGTTAAAGACGATATGTTATCAAAATCATCATGTTCGTGAGAATTCCTTTCATCTCTACTACTATTTATTTCACTTAGTATTTTATCCACAATCTTTGATGCAAGCTCTTCGGCTTCAATAGAGTCTTGACGTCCTGGACATTTTTCTAATGCAAAGCCTTCTAGGTGAATAACTTTTTCGATAAGATCTGTTATAATTTCGTTACAAATTTTATTTTGTGTATCAAGTTCTTTAGCATAAAATTCTTCTCTAAATAAATTTTCATGAATTCCTTTTAAAACAATATTCTGTTTTGTTCTTAAATGTTCACAATTAATTTTATCTACAATTTGAGGATGAATATGATCTTTTATGTGTTCAGTGTATGATTGTTTATTAGAATTGGTGTTTTCCTGTTTTTTCTTTGAGTTAAATTCAAAGTCCACATTGGTAGAAGCAATCTTATCAATTTTCTGAATTAAGTCGCGGACATACTTTCGCGGATCGGTTTGTGTGGATTCACCATGAACTCCTTCGATAAGAACGTCCTCTAAATAAAATGAAATTGCATCATTTCTAAAGGATTCATCCAGTTTTTGATTATTCATTCTGAAATATCTCTCTCTTTCAGCAAGTATATACAGAGCGTGTGCTCGTTTTTCGTTTTGCAAACGTTGAAGTTCTCTTTCTAAAAATGAAATATAGTTCTTATTCTCCTCAGACTCCAATCTTTTTAAATCTTCCTGAAGTGTTTCATCATTTTTCAAGCATTTTTCAATTTCTTTTAACTCTAGAGTGATGCGATTTTGAATGTTAATGTGGTCAGAAAACTCTTCTTTTGCCTCTTCGATGATATCTTCAAAATTTTTCACACCTTTCTCTATAATTTTTTGAATCACTCGCCCTTTTATTGCTTTTTGAATTAAAAATTTTTCTTTGAACGCTTGATCAGTTTGGGTGTTGGTCACAGATCTTACAAAATAATTGTGCATAATTGTGCATAATTATGCATAATTAATCATGCACAATTATGCATAATTATGCATAACGTCATGCACAATTATGCATAATTATGTAAGACGCAATTTTTTGATTCCACCATTTTTTAAGTTTTGCATAATTATGCATAATTTATTCTTCATAATTATGCATAATTATGCATAATTTTCAGAAATATAATCATGCATAATTATGCACAACTTAAGAATTTTGGCCAGTTTTCCAAAATTATGCATAATTATGCATAACTTAAAAAAGTTTCTAACATTAACATGCATACTTAAGTGTTGGTCACAGCTCATACCGAATTTCTGCCGGATATTTGCTAAATTTTTTTCTGCCGAATATTTATACTGCCGGATTTTTTATCTCCAAGATAAATTAGATGAAACATCAATGAAACCCGTATAAGTTCTTATATTGTGAGGATTCGCAGATTTGATTTAGACGTTAAGGCACTGCGAACTTGCGCTTTATATAACAATACAATTGGAGAAAGATTAATTTAAAAGATGTTCTATCATCACTCTGATCTTTCCGGCACTGTAATACGATTTCCCTTTTACAAAAAGTTTAAGGATACATCAAAATATTTTATAACAGTGTTTTATCACAAAAACTTTTAATTTTCAAAATCATGTAAAAGAATGTGTTGAAAAAACAAAAAATCAATTTTGTATTCAAAAAATAAAATAAAAAACATTCAGTTGCAAAATTAGAAAAGATCAATTTAAAAGACTTTCTATCATCACTTTGATCTTTCCGGCACTGTTATAGCTTAATAACCATCCGACTGAGCTATCCTAACGATAAGCGAAGCGCGATCGTTAGGTTAGTGAAGGAGTGAACTGTATGAGCGTTCCGGGGGGCCCCTTGGGGGGCCGGACGCGATTAACACAGGAGGGGGTTTGGGGGGCGCCTGGACGCCCCTCCAAAATGATCATATTAATTCAATAACTCCAAGTACTTTGTAAATCAAATCACTTTCCTATATTCCTCAAAAATAATTTTCTCAAATGATTTTCCTTTCACAAAAAGTTTTATAAGAACAATTTCTCACAAAGGATTTTATTCAAAAATTTTTTTTTTTGATGTTTATCAAATTTATCCAGCAATATAAATATTCGGCAGAATAAAAATTCAGCAAATATCCGGCAGAAATTCGGTATGAGCTGTGACCAACACTTAAGTATGCATGTTAATGTTAGAAACTTTTTTAAGTTATGCATAATTATGCATAATTTTGCAAAACTGGCCAAAATTCTTAAGTTGTGCATAATTATGCATGATTATATTTCTGAAAATTATGCATAATTATGAAGAATAAATTATGCATAATTATGCAAAACTTAAAAAATGGTGGAATCAAAAAATTGCGTCTTACATAATTATGCATAATTGTGCATGACGTTATGCATAATTATGCATAATTGTGCATGATTAATTATGCATAATTATGCACAATTATGCACAATTATTTTGTAAGATCTGTGACGCACAACCGATCAGTTTGATCATCCACCATTTGGCAAGCAGTATTTGAAGTAAACTCTTTGTAAATCTTTAAGGGAGTTCGTTTCGTTGCCAAATTTTTAAATCTATACAATTTAAGTGTTTTGTGCAAATTCTTCAAATAATTTTCATTCCAAATTCCTCTTTCGACCTCGTTTAAACTTTTTTTTGGTTTCCATAGAGTGTCTCTTTTTTTGGATTGCAAATATCTTTGTAAATCTTCTAATGTAGAATTTCCATCTTTTTCCATAGTGTTGAATCTAAATAAAATTGTTTAAAATATAAGGTTCAATGCGAGCTTTAGGTTTCGTGGATGGTGTAGGCATAATAATAAAATAATTTAAAAATAAGCCATAAAAACTTTGAAATTTAAGTGTTATACTCCAGTAAAATATTGTTTTAATTACTTATTTTTTTCTAATCTTCAGTTTAATATTAATAATATTATAAAATTCAATCTACATTACCTTGTTTCAAGTTTTTCGGTGTATTCTACAAAATATGGTTTTTTTCTAAATATATCCAAGTCAATTTTAGGAAAGGAATAATCATTTTTTCTATCAAAATGATTTAAAACAACATCGGTTGCTCGTTCTCTCATAGAATCTTTCCTTTGGGCCAGGTCTATCTTCCTCATATTTCTTTGGTATTTTTGCCTTATGAAATTGATAACTTACTTTTAAACATATGTATATGAACATAAATAAACTCATTCTACATTTATCAAAATGATATAGGGTATGAAGTTCATAAAGTTTGACTTAAATTTTTTAATACTCACAATAACAAAGATTTTTGTCGTGTTCTCTCCTGAAGAACTTTCTTCTTACAATGGTCATTTTTTTTACTGTATAGAGATTTTTGCGTTTTTTCTCGCTATATTACATAATAGAAAAAAGGAGAAGGAGATAGCTTCATTTAGAAACCAAAAAAAAATTTGATAAATTTTCTTACTCTCATTATGAGATCCGCCACTATTTTTAATCTTTCTTGTTGGCAATCATTTATTTCTCTTTCTCGAGTTATCCACTCTTCCCACTCAAAAACTTCTAGAGCAGTTGCTCTTGATGTTATATCTTCTGGTGAATGTATTGGAGGTAACGATGTCTCCCACTGTCTGCGTTTGCGCGAACGCTCTACAACTTCTACTTCTTTTAAGCCAGGATAATGAAATGTATGTAAAAATTCTGCAATAAAAGCAACTTCCGGCATATTTTGATCATTAACGAACTCTTTTGCAAAGCATTCCGGTAAAAATGGCTTGGTTGTTTGGGCAGACGATTCTCTTTATAAATGAAATTAAAAATATTTTCTAAAAGCTCGTTTATGATTAAAATTAAAAAGAGAATTGAGTACCTTAAAACTGTTTGACATCCTACATTACATATGCTCACTTCTGCGTTATGGAAGCAAGATGATGTTATATTTTCATCCACCATCATTCCAACATTAATTTTTTGTACGTTATAAAGTGGATTTTTGAAAAATTTCGTTCGATCTGAACCAGTTACGCATAAATATTTTTGTTTTACAGATTCAGAAAAAATAGGAGTGTATGGAAGTGCATTTTTTTGATAAGCATAGCAGTTCCGTTCTTCATATGACATTTCTGAGAACATCGAATTAAGAACAGGATAAATTTGAATAGGTGCACTCCTCATAAGAGCAATGCAGTCTTCTTTAAAGACGTTCCTTTGATCCGACGAAGTATATATCGGATCGTACAGGTGGTCAAACACTCTAGAAGGGGCAGCCGTATGACTTCTATAAGTCATTTTATTTAAGTTTACTAAATTAAGTTTTACTCTTGTATTCACTAGTTTGTTTTTTCAAACAAAATGTTTAAAACAACGCTATGACAACGCATTTAAAATACATGAGGCATCAAAGAAAATTATTTTTGCATATTTTATAATTTTTATTTATAATTAAAGTTAAAAAATACAAAGATTTCATATATTTATTATTTGATTTTATAATCAAAATTATTGAACCTACCTGTGATGTACTTTTTTAGGTGTTTTAATCTGAAAATTAATGGAATTTTATAAAAATGTCGAAATTAAACGTGTACTTCTGTTAATATGACAAAATAATAAATATGACTTTTGATGATTTTGATGGATCTGAACGTTCATTTTTATTTCTTTTGATTTCTTTCGCTCTTGGCATTCACCGCGTGCCTTATGAACTTTATATTTATTTGGAACATACAGGCCTACAGTGAAAACCAGGAGAAAAATGCTTGATTTGTCGATGGTGATCGTTCAAATGTCCTTCTTAGTGCTCAACGAGCATTTACTTGATGTACTTACATTGAATTGACTCCAGAAAATATGGATTTTTAGACATATATTCGTTCAAATACTTTTCCTATTGAGCTACATTTAAATAATTAATCACAATAATTTTTATTATTTTATCACAGCTTGATCTAAAACTTACTTTTTAAAAACTGAATTATATTCTTGTGCAACTACATTATAACTAAAATTTGAACTAATATTAGTTCAAAACGTAGTTTTTTTCCCTAGTAATTTGCAATTTAGAAAGGGAGAGTATACATACATCCCTAATGTATGATCTATGTATTAATCAAATTTAATGCAAGGAAAGCAAAGAAAATTTTGCTGAAGGCAAAGGACCCCTAGCTACAGTTTATTCAGAAAGGCTCATTCTAGTGTGAGTGTTAAAATATTTTTTAAACGTGTAAGTTTTTAATACTTTTATTTTTGAGAAAAATAAAAATTGATTACATGACAATTTTAGTTTAAAATATATCAAGAAAGAATAAAAAATATTAAAACTTTTGAGTTATAAAACTCGAATTAAAAATAAATTTTTTCCATCAAAGCCGTTCCCAGGACTTATACAGTATGTTTGTATGTGTGTGAGAGTAAGAGATGATGAAAAATCGATATCACCGGAGATGGCAAAATGGCATCCCGGAAAATTTTCATTTGGCATGAATTTTTTTATGCAAAATATAATAAATGATACAATACTTACTATTTAATGGTCGCCATTGGGATATTTAAAGCTTAAACAACATTAAACTTCTATTATATCCCAACAAAGAAATTTATAAAAAAATCACTCTTGTTCTTGAAAACGGTGTTTTTAAGAACACATCATCATTGTCACACATTTTAAAGACAGAAAATATATTTTGAACACAATGTGGTATATTTTAAGAAAAATCACTTTATCTATCAATATATGAAAAACTAAATTTAACTTTAATTATTCATCTCGGCGATAAAACTTTTTTTGTTAAATATAAGTATAGAAAACTGCTAAAATTTTCCTTTTGCTACAACAGAGCATTTTGAAGCTCACTAGTTGACGCCTAAACGTCTACTATGAATTAACGTTGGTACATAAAACCCTGTCCTCTATTATACAACGCATCGTCGACGCGAGATGAAGCTGATTTCGCAACGCAAACAGAGTTCTGTTTCATTCTTGCATTCTCGTTCAAAGGACTCGTTCTTCTATCCCTTTCACTCTCCTTGATTTTATATGCGAAACAGTACCGATGTGATGCCCGGGCTAAAGCGAATTACTGCTTTTCTCCCACACATTGAAGATTTGAGGCACGGATGCTGGATCGATATTTCTGAATGTGAGATTGTGTTAGTCATGCTATATCCTTTCTTTGTCTTCTTACGTCTGCAAGTTCTTGTACTCGAACAGAAAGTTGGTGAAATGAAATAGTATTGAGGCGCCAGCAAAATGGAAAAATCACATGCAACCGTTTTTATAATAAGAAGATAGATAGATCTACCGCACATACATTCATGTCAGTTTTTGTTCAATTTATTTTTGTTGTATGCTAACTAAACCAGTATGAGTGGTACATGGAAAATTCTTGTGGATGAATGTGTGAATGTTGTAATTGGAATTTTTTCAGGGAAAAACATTTTTCGGTACTGAATAATGAGAGTTTTTTGGAATATATTCTATCTACGGTTGAAGCAACAATACAAGCATTAATGTTTTCATATATACTGAAATAACCAGCCCGTATGTTTGTGATTGTCCTTAGCGCATTTTAAAACTTTCATTTGAAAAATCAAATTACCGTTCACACAGCCTCTGTCAGACAAAAAGACCGAATAGGGATTAAATTTTAAAAATAGAGAAGAGAATCAAGGAAAATCTTAATTTTCAATTTTTTTTTCCTTTAAAAAAGATGAAAGTTTAACTGAATTGACCTGACTAAATGATAAATTCTAATCCTTACTATCTAGAGAAATAATTGTAATAATATTATCTTTAGTTATTGTTTAGTAAAAATTAATTTGAAGTTAAAAAAGTTTAATTTTTCATTTCTAGAACAGCACATGCGCGTAGTAAATTTTCATCACACCCTTTGGAAATTTTTTATGATGCTTTGATGGTCAAAAATAAATCGGTTAAAATTTCCATTTCTAATCAGCTTCATTATTCTTTTTTTAAAAAAGACAAAAAACACACAACAACATAAATATAAATACTTTCTGAAAAATCAAATAATTTCAACATTTTTTTATATCATTTTTTTATAAAAACTTCATTTATTCAATAAATAAAATTTCCATTAACAATCTTTTTTACCTTATAAAGAAGCTTGAGCAAGTTTTTCTCCTTTCATCTTTTTAATTTGTTGCAAACCATTTTATATTTTTGAAAGTTTGACAATAAATAAAATTAGATACCTCAATTTTTGTTAATCATTTGTTGAAACAAATTAGGAAATTTTGTTGACGACTTCAAATATTAAAATTTTATTAAAGAATTTAGGAAAATCTTGAAAATTGGTTTGCTAAGAATAATGATTGAAGTTATCAACATACACCCAGAAAATATATTCGAATCCCAGCCGTTGTTATGGAAACGAATGAACGATTCAGACCAGCAAAAAAGTAAATGATGATGATGTTCCATATACATATGTACTTGTTCTTTATGTTCAACTTTTCCTCATTTTTTGGCACAATGTAAATTGTTAAGTTTAAAAATTTTAAATTGCCTATAGTAAATATAAAAATTATTCAATAAGTTAAAAGTCTAAAACTTTTAAGAGTACACAACTATTTATGCGGTAGAATAGCCTGAAATTTAAAGACTTTCTTGAGGTTAAATATAATTTAATTAGACGGAAAATTTAGGAATTTTTTTAAATATTATTTTTTTATATTAATCGAAAAGTTCATGCAACGTAGGGTACGGCACCAGTTCTCTAATAAATCTAAATAAAGGGATGTGAAGTATACGTAAAAGTCTATGTACGGAGATATATGTATACAAGTATAATCAAGGGTTATTGCTAGCAGATGATAGAAAATAGTAAAATTTAGCTATAAAGTATTAAAAATGAAATTTGTGTTGATGTGCTGAATAGAGAAATCTCGTTGTCATAGCGACAATTCCGAAATAAAATACAATGCCTTTAAATCATTGAATTTGTGTTTTTTATTTTATTTTTTTTTAATACATCTTTCTCCCCCCCCCCCCCCCCCTACATTTTTTTTTTTTTTTTTTTTTAAAAAAATAAATTTTTTTTTTTTTTTTTTTTTTAAAAAAACAAACACCCCCCCCCCCCAAAAATTTAACCTCCCAATTTTTTTTTTTAAAAAAAATTTTCCCCCCCCCATTTTTTTTTTTTTAAAAATTATTTTTTTTTTTTTCAAAAAAAAAATTCCCCCCTTTTTTTTTTTTTTTTAAATTTCCCCTCCCTTTTCTCCCTTTTTTTCCTTTTTTTTTTTTTCCCTCTCTTTTAAAAAAATTTTTTTTTTTTTTAATTTTTTTCTTAAAATTTTTTTTTAAAAAATTTTCTTTAAAAAATTTTTTTAAAAAAACTTCCCTCCTTCCAATTTATTTTTTTCAAAATTTTTTTTCTCTTCCTTTCCAATTAAAAAACCCCTTTTTCCTTCTTTAACTCCCAAAACCCAATTAATCCCCCGAAAAAAAAATTTTTTAACTCACTTTTTCAACGCACACTTCGATCCCTCTTTAAATCATTGAATTTGTGTTTAATAAATATATACATACTAATAAAAGGAGATGAAATATATAGTAAAAAGAAACACTCATCGTTGGATTATTGATTTTTTAATTTTTAAATACAGTGTTCATATACATGTATCAAATTTAAGCATTTATATATAATTCAAAAAGAAAAGAAAAATTGAATTCAAAAGTGAGGTATTTTAAAAATAAATTAAAATTTTTTAAATATGTTTATGAGTTTGTAAATAGAAAACGAACATTTTAAATCATTTTGGCAGTTAAATTTGTCGATTTAGTTTTGTAGCTAATTTATTTTTATAAACATTTTTTTGACAATTTAAACATCATCAAGTGCCTAACCATGTTTCAATCATTTACCCTCCAGCTACTTTATTTCACTGTATATAAGACACCCAGCTTTATGTGTATATATATTTTAGCACATGTACAATACGTGAAAAGTTGTACGCAGCATCCCACAGCTAGCAAAAAGGGGGAGGAATAACACTGTAGTTGTGATGCTCAGGAGAATGAGGGCCAATACTCACGAGGGTAGGAAATAATGTATTCCAAAAAGGGTGATTATGAACACAAATGCAGAGAGCATCGTATATGTGAAGAAGAATTTACACTTAATATTTCTTATAAGATTCTGCAATTTAATTTTAATAACTATTTTTACACTCGAGTTTTTAAAATTTAATTTTTTAGTGAAATTCTTCCATTATCGCAAAATTATATTACTCATTATGATTATTTTTCATTGAAGTAAAGAAAATCACTTGAATTTTCCAACACATATACGCATGAACATGCTATCATCACCCCGCACAAACACAACCTAAAAGATTCAGAGTAGTCAGAAGCTATTCTCTGACTTGTTTTCATTTTACTATCCGAATTTGTCGTTTGGCAGCATAAATTTAAGAGATTGATTTCATTTCATATATTTTCAAATTTTAAATTGGTAAGTGTTACACTTAATAATTGAAATTAACCAATATATTTACTATTTAGAAATATTTCAGTTATGAAATATTAAAAAAAAACTTTTATTAATATTTTCCTGAATATTTCATTAAATCTTTTTTCTTTAAAATTAGCCAGGGAAATCGTTTGCAATGGATCCTCACCATTTTAATTTTCATTTGAATCATACGCAAACATTGGCCATGAATCAAGCACCTGCACCTACGTCATCAAGTCCACCACAGAGTGTTCCCGGACGCAGGTTTGTTACAATTAATAATTGATTAACTAAGGCGATTAATTTTTTTGAAAATTTTTAGGACTCCACTCGGAGCAGTTGGAATTGGCGGATTTTTTGCACAACCTCATGCTTCAACATCTCATCCACATAGTGATGAAAATAAACCAAATGCAATGCTAATTGGGCCAGAATCTAGTGGTGGTGGAGCTACTGGAACTAATCCAGGAAAACAAAAAGCTCGTCAAGGAAAATCAGTAAGATTAAATATCAATGCAAGAGAGCGGCGAAGAATGCACGATTTAAATGATGCTCTAGACGATTTGCGAAGCGTGATACCCTATGCACACAGTCCTTCAGTGCGGAAGTTATCCAAAATTGCAACTCTGTTACTAGCTAAAAATTATATTTTAATGCAAGCGAACGCTCTTGAAGAAATGCGACGGTAAAAATTAAATACTATTTATTCTATTAATTGAGCAAAATTACATTGTGATTACTTTTTTTAGTTTGGTTGCTTATATACAGTCTGCGTCTGGTGCACCACAACTTGACTTACAATCATTTCCTGCAGCAGCAAAGCTACAAGCATTATTGCAACAGCCGATTGGCCAATTGGAACAACAAGCTCATGCACAAGCTTCTTCACACAACAATTCTAATAATTAAAGTAAAATATTATTTTTAATAAGAGTGAAGTTTCAGTCAGAGAGAGAGAGAGAGAGAGTCATGCATTTTACTAGTCATATGTTGAGAAAATAATTGTACGAAAAAACTTTTCTGATGATTGTGTAAAAATTTAATACACTTGTTGAAATAAATCTTTTAAGTTCGGTATTTATGTGTTTAAATATAGTTATTTTATAATATGTCAGAATTGTCGAATTAAAAAATAAAAACTTGAGAAGACAAATTAAAGCATGTGAAAATAAAATTTAAAGGCCAAATTAAGACTTAAGTCGAAAAATATTTTCTACCCGCGCAAATACTTTTGAACGCTGGCCAATGCTTCGGAAGCTCTTGAAGTTCTCAGCCCTAGGTTAAAGCTATGAACCCCTTTTAATCATATATACTATTTCTATCCCCTTGAACTTCCAGTGCAGTGGTGTATAAGAAAAAAACCATATGAGAATGTTTTTCATCTAAAACTGTCGATACGCCTATGGAGAATCACTTTAGTGTTGGTACAAAAGGCAACATAATCATTTTACACGGTTTGGTATTGGTAAAAATTCATGTGAAAATTTTCAGTCAGTAATATAACCATTCTGATGCTTAAAAAATTAAAAATAAATAGTTGAAATCACTTCAAAAATAATTTTGGCTACCAAAAGATTCATAATAATTAAATACTCTGTAATAGATCAGTGAAAATCTGTGAAAAAAAGTTTTTTCATCAAGCCTCTTCAAAAAATATCCTAATTGTTAAAATTATTTTTGCGGGAGTCAGAAGATATTATAAGCTATACAATTAAAATATTCTTATTTGCACTTTGTGAATTTTGAATGTGTAAAAAAGCTATAAAAAATGAACGAGTTTTCTTTATTCGTGTAATATTAAGCTTTCAATGTGTTAAATAGTTCTGTAGAGTAATTTCATAATAAAATTACTGCAAATATAATCAGTATTAAAACAACTGAATTTAAACGATTAAAAAAATCCTTTCATATTGAACTCAGCAATATATGATATTAATAATTTGCAGCCATTAGAATTGGCGTTTTTTTGTGGATAATGTAAAGAAGTGCTCAATTTTTTTTGAAAAGTCAAGAACTCAAGAATCAAAATCAATTTTGATTTCAGAATTTTTTGAGAGGGTAGAACTGTCCTGAAAAATTCTCAGAAATTTAAGGAGTTCATACTCCTTATTTTGATGAATACAAGAATCTCTGCAATTATAAGCATATATTTAGCGTAAGTAATTAGATCCACTAGAAATTTTTCGTCATCGAATTTTGTCACAATATTCAATTAGGTAATTAAAATGTCCTGTAATTTCTCACGCTTTAATTTTTGAACATTCAATTCAAGAAATTTAAATCTCGCTTCGTAGCAAGTGTCAAGAGTGCAAGTGATAAAAATTATGATTTCATTATCATTTCTTGATAGCCTGTGGCCAATTTATAAGGATTTATTTTAAGAATATTTTTGAGCACGCAATGGGATTTAAGAAAATTTTAAAGAAGTTATATTTGTGGTTTTTTATTAATTTTTTTTTATTTATATAAATTTTTCAGATCCCTTTATTAAGACGAAATATGATTGAATGACACCCTCATTACTATTTTATTTATTTGGCTCAAATTGATTTGGTTGCATTACGAGAGAGATGTTACAACCTATTAAAACCTTCTTTAACTACTTACAGAAAAATGCCAATTCCTCAGCTATATTTAGGTATGCATGTTAAAATTCAATAATATTTTTATCAGCGCAGCCTTTAATTTGAAGTATTTTAGACTTTCAACAGATTTAAATATGACAGACGAGAACAACACGCCGGATGGAATAGTTGAAGGCGAAATATTTGAAGATCCTTTGACAGACCCACTTGCGATCGATGAAGTAGAATTAATTTCCTCAAACGCTGAACTAGATAATTGTGAAAATGGCGTGAATAATTTTGTTTTTGTTGATATAGAAAAGCTTAAATGTAAATCGAGTGAAAATTTAAGCATTGATGAAAAGTTGAAAAAAAAAGTAATCAAAGAAAATGACATTAATCAAAAAAATACTTCAGGAGAAGGAGAAAAAAAAGAAATTGAAAATAATTACGATGAATCAGGACATCTTGATTCTCTCTTAACAAATCAAAAAATCGACAAAATTGAAAATGGTGATAATCAACAAAAGTCTTGTAATGAATCGAAAAAAATTGAAAATTGTTTGAGCAGTGAAGTAGATACAGATGAAGTTGATGGCTTTACTTTGCTGGAAGAAGTGAGAAGTGATGGAAGTGATTCGGGATATGCGGGTTCCGAAACGCTTCGAAATATATTAGAACTGGAAAAAAATTTAGCATCTTTAACTCCAGGGAAAAGTAACTTGAAACGAAAATCTATGGATCACTCCTTACATGAAGAACAGCAGCCAAAAAAAGTTAAACAGAGCATCAACTTTGGAAATGTAACAGTTTTCTACTTTCCGCGATGTCAAGGATTCGGGTGTGTTCCAACACAAGGGGGCTCAACTTTAGGCATGGTGGCAAAACATGCTTATAAAAAGTAATATTAAAAATTAATTTTTAGAGAAGCATTTTCAATACCTCATTTATTTATGATATTTTAGGACTTTTACGCTTATTGAGCATGCCAATGAACAAAGGCGTTTAAATAGACTCAAAATAACCAGAAATGAACTAAATTCAAGTAGTTCTTCAAGCGACGAATCAAAAAGTGAAGAGGATCATGTTGAAAGTCTATCTGAAGCAGAAAATGAAGTTTATGGATTTTTGCAGCCTAAAACAGCTCGTCAACGCAGAGTTATTTTGAAAACAGCAGGTGTCAGAAAAATCGATCTGAACGAAAAGGATGATTGTCGTGAGATTAGAATTTCTCGAGAAGTTTGTGGTTGTGCATGCCCCGGTTCTTACTGTGATCCTGATACTTGTGAGTGTAGCTTATCGGGAATTAAATGCCAAGTGGATCGGTTAAAACCTCGAGAATTTCCATGCGGATGCAATCGAGATGGATGTGGAAATATAAATGGGCGAATAGAATTTAACCCGGCTCGTGTAAAAACTCATTTTATTCATACAATTATGAGATTAGAGCTCGAAAAGAGGCAAGAGTTGTCTGAAGAAGTAGCCAATAGCTCTATTCAAAATGCTTCAACCAAATGGTGGACTCAATTAAGATCCACTCATACGTTAGATCCTAATGCTAGTAGCAATAGAAACTACAACTACATTTATAATGGCATTCTCGAAAGCTCCTCTCAATATTCTGGAAAAATTCCATCACTAGCAAATCAGGATTCGCTAGACTTTCATTATGCCTACCGAGAAGAATATACCAATCCTTTATCACTATCTGATATAAGTGGGAGTGGAACAAACGACTATTTTTCAAGTTATAACTATGTAGGATCGACTGCAATGCCGCCTGCTATGGGAACATCTACCACATTTCAAAATAATTTTCAATCGACATCAACATATCATCAACATCCAAATTACGCCAACACTGATTGCCAGTATAATTACCATGTTTCAGAAGGAGTAAATAATTATCAGAATAGTTACAATTGTTCTTCAGCGTACAGTGGTGTAATTCAAAGCAGCACTAACTATCAATCGTCAACTCTGCCTAAACAGTGTCTCAGTTCTGCAATAGAATCTTTATCAACAAATCAAGATATTTCTTTTCAAAACGTAAATCTTGTTTATCAAAGCGAAAGAGCCAGACAAGAATCTCTTTCAAATGATACAAAAAATATAAATGATAGTCAGAAAGAAAGGACAAACAATGAAACGGTGGTTACTAAGCCCATCAAGAAAATAATTTAAAAACTAACCAAAATTAACATTTTAAGCATTTTGGACGAATAAAAATCTCCAAACAATTTTTATTACGATCATATTTATTACCAGCTATTTTCAGCTCATCCAATATTGTTTAATAATCAAGATTATCTTGATCGAAATGAACACCCAGAAGCTTTCGTAACTTATCCTGCAATCTTGAAGTGCATATACTTTCTTCGTACCTTACAGTAGGACTTTCTATGATTCCACATTCGATAAGCTGTCTTGCATCTTCAGCTTCGTAGCTATGAAGATATGTTAAAAGTTATATTATCATTAATTTTTTCATAGCTATAAACATTTTCTGAATACTCCATACCTTAAATCAGCGGAGTTTTTTAAATTAAAATCGAATAGGCCCTTTGGAAGCTTCCAGCTTCAGCTTTTGACTTTTCCATCGAAGTTGATCATTTTTATAGGACACCATAGATCATATAGCTAAAATTTAATTAAAGTTTTCTTTTTTTCTTGAATGGTTTTGTTTAATTTTTTTATTAAAAAACTCACAGTTATTTGACTTTGGGTTCTTTTGATTACAGCTATATTTGACAATCCATTAAGACAGCTTAACTTAAACTTTGTGATTCCTCCTTTAAAAAAGTGAAATTCACCCGTAAATTTTACATCAATTTGATGATCGTTTAATTTCCCGAATGGCATGACTTTTTTGGTTCATCACGAAATACCCATAGAGCAAGTGTTTAGTTGAACAGATATTGAATTTTTTTCGATCAAAATTGATGATGTGAATTATTTCTGGAGAGTTCGATTAGAAGCAGCCTCAGAAAACGTTTCAAATAGAACGATTTATATTTAAGCTTTAAATGAAAAAGTAAAATATTGTAAATATGATAACAGCGTATCGTTTTTATCTCGATTGATTTTGAAATGTTCCAATAAACGTATACCTCAAATGAAAAATTTTAGACGAAAAAATACTTATTATAAAAGGGAAACAGGCAAGTATTTGGTTTTTGAAAACACATTAATTATTTTTTAACTTTCAACTGCTTTTTAGTGTTTAAATAAATTTCAATAATTTACATAAAAAAGTCATAAATTATTACAGAACATGTGTTATTAAGTGGCATATCTCAATCGTTTCGAAACTCGATTGCTTGTGCTCTCCGCTACAAGTTATTTAGGTGCTGGTGTCGACAAAAGAATTTTCCATTGGAAATCCTAAAAAAAACAAATAACCTTGATGCACAAAAAAGAAAATTTATCAATGCTTAAGAGATTATTTGAGTATTGAGTTGAATCATTTCTATGAAATATATGAAAGATTTTAATGGGTAAAAAAATGACAAATTAAGTCTCTTTACCTTCAATAAAATATCGGTCGTTGTGGCCAGGGCTGTATCCCTCCCATGAAAGGACACACGCAAACATGGAGAAAATGAAAGATTTTTTGAATAAATATGGTCATTTTGAAAACCATTTTAATTATACAAAGTTTTTTGCAGATTATGAACAATATAAGTAATGGACGAAAAGTTGTGTCGTTGCAATGTCTGCTTCGAAATAAATTTTTAAGTTGTGAGTTTAAATATTTAAAAGACTTTTTTACGTAATTTGAAAAAAATTATGTAGCTAATAGACCAAGAAATATAGATTGAAAATATAATTAAATTTTTTTAACAGATTTCTTACACAGCAATGGACAATAAGGTTTAAAGTCTATTGCATAAGTTTCGAAACTCAAAAGGATGAAAATATCCGGTCTTAGGCTTTCGTTTGATATTTGAGAATAATGAGTAAGGAGATTTGTTTCCAGTGGCACATGCGTTTTATTTTCAAGTTTTTACTATAATGAAATGAATAAAATATAAATGTTAAGAAAGAATTGATGCTGAGAAATCACTTTAATAGCTCATTGGATTGAGCGTACACTGACAATGTTAAGCGACATTTGTGTCATACTGTGTATTAGATGGGTGATCGTCGAGTGTTTTTCTCAGTTCCATCCGCCAAGCTCGTTTCTTGTGTTGGTCGTGAGTTGAAATGTGGAACATGAGACACATTGAAATGGAACGGCTTACGCACTTGAATTTCGGATGGGCCCATTGCCGTTACACTTATTTCGTGTTTCGACAATGTCGCAGAGCTTAAGAGTGTTGGGCCGTGTGCTGGGTGCGAGTATGACCGATTTAGGCATTTGGTGCCTCCACCGCTCATGAATTCGCAGAGAGGTGTCGGCTGCCTAAGGGAAGTGTCGCTAATCTACTGAGGACTCCTCTGAGTAAAATGGATATCGCTCATAAGGTGCACCTTGCGTATACGAGTCTATCATAAGAGCAAGTAAAGACGTCTGAATAAGATGGTCATTGCAAAAAGGGTATAGTACAATATGATCTGTATATCATCAGTGCTTGACTGTCTGATTTACTAATGTCAGCTCCAGTCTGCCCACCACCGCAATGCATATAATATTAAGAAAGAACTATGTATAAATGATTTAAAAATGCTGATCACTCATAAAAAGTTTAATTAAATCATCTCACAGGACTTTTAGATTTTTCAACAGTTTTGTGGAATCAACCTTAGTGTTTTTGTGCCTTAAGACGATCAAAAGTATTTTTAATTGAGATTAAGACCAGTATATGCACACAGTTAAGTATTTACTGTTTTCAAGTTCATTATCAATCTATACTTTTTTTATAGAGCTTTGTATATAAATCTTAAGCTTACACTAGCCGTTTTTATTACTTAATTGAATTTACCATTGAACGTATCTAAAAACACCGGAACTAGAGTTTCTCACGGGTAGCCCGGGCACGGGTATACCCGGGTATGCCCGTCAATTTTACTACCCGGGTATACCCGGAAAATTGCTCTCCTCTTACCCGGGTAAAAATTAAAAAATTCGAAGAAAATTTTCTTAATTTTTTTTGAAAAAATCTTCCTCCATAACTGCTTTTTATAAGTTTTGTGTAAACCAATACCTGAAAATGTTTTGTTTACAATGAATTTTATCACTTATCAAAACTACATGACTTAAGAAGGTAGTTTACCTTTATAAATTTAGATTCGTTTGTGAAATTTTTTAATTCAAAAAAGTATTTTGAAACATCAAGTGCAAGTGCAACAAAAAAATAGCCATGAGATGACATGAGAAGACTCAAACAAAGATCTCCAATTTTGGACCGATTATTTAAAGCTTTACTAACGATTCAGGCAACATCAGTTTCTTCATAGAGGGCATTTTTAGAGGCTGGAGATATTGTAACAAAGGCTAGAACTCGAATGTCAGACCTTCACTGTGTAATGTTCCTTAAGAACTATTTCCATTAAACTTTTTATATTTCTTTTAATCTTTTCATTTTCTGTTTAAAAAACTTTTATTTCTGTTACTAAAAATGCTCTATGTAAAGATTAGCCGAAAATTTGAGTAAAAATAGGTATATTTTTTTAAAAAAATTCTTACCCGGGCATGCCCGGGCTACCCGGTTAGTAAATTTTTTTACCCGGGTAGGATAAAATCTCATTACCCGGGCATTTGAGAAACTCTAACCGGAACACATTTTGAAGTATGAAACGTGAGTATTGAGATGTTAGTGATAAGTGAATGATTAAAATTAATTTATTTCCTTTTTTAAATAGTTCTCAACAATTTCACGTTTTTAATACTTGTCTTGGGAATAATTTTTGTAGATGCAAATCTTGATTTGAACGAAATTTGTCAGGATGTAGTTGTAAGCTTTGGATCTCACCCTGAAAATTGTGTTCAATACTTCATGTGCATGATTGGGAGGTAACTATAAATTAATAGATTTAATATTTACCGTTAAAAAAATAAAAATTCTAATTTTAATTTAAAAAATTATAGAGGTATATGGTTCAGTTGTCCCGATGATCAAATATGGGTCAGTGAAGTGAGAAATTGCGTACTTGGTAATCAAGAAACATGTACTCCACAAAATTAAATTTTAGAAATTCATAAATTAAAAGCTCAGTCTAAACTTGCCAATCTAAACTTTTAATGATTAGTTTTCAGGGTAGTTATATAATTGATAAAGTAAGTATGCACACGAGTGCTGTGGTAACACCTAAAATTTTAATTAAATATGGCTAAATTTTCATGTATGTGGAAATCTGGTGGAAATTTTATTGAAAAGCAATTAAAGAATTAGTCAGCATACATTTTTCTTTTATTTCAATTTTTTTCTAAAGTAAAAATTTTAAATTATTAAAAGTGTTTTAATTTACGAAAAACTTATTATTTTTTACTTAGACGAGATTTAAACGTGTATCAAAATGAAGTTTTTAGAATACTTGGAAGCATTATAATTTGATTTTTGATTTTTTAGAGAATTAGGAAGCAATTTACTCTGTAATTTTTTTTGTGCTGTTTATTCAACTCTTCATTTTACACATAAGTAAAATAAAACTAACGAGAGAAATTAAATAATTTATCAAATTGATCATAATGTAAAAGGTAAGTTTTTTCTCAAATTGCGTACGTGAATTATATTTCCACTTTCGACAAGCACCCAAACGATTAAGCTTATCAAAAACAGACAAAATTAACTTCCGTTCTGATAAGTTTGAGATAAGAGAAGTTTTAAAAGATTTTTGCAAAATATGCCACAATAATAATTAAATGCGTAAGTGTTTAAGAGTAAAATATTTGCTAAAAATAATTTTGATTTTTTTTTGAAAAACCATCAAAAATAAATTTCAAAGTTTTGTAATTTTGTATAAGCTTTATTAAGAAAAATGTTTTACTGAAACTCAGAAAGAATTTAATTGTCAATAAGTGAATAAGCGAGTATTGAGAAACATAAAATTTAATGTTACTTTAACGGTTTTTGAGGGTTCATTTGTCTTCAAGAGACAATTTTCATTCATTCTAAAAAAAGACTTTTTATGAAAACTTGAAACTTGGGGTCTGTTCTAAACTATGGTTAAAAACTCAAATAATTCTAACAATTTTTTTAAATGTAATTTTCTTTCAATTACACACTTATATGTTTAACATGTTCACCACTAGGGTCGTGCATCGTGGAACATAAGAAATGTTTCCGTTTGTGTTTCCACTCTATGAAATTTTCCCAGAAAATTTTCCAGCTCTCCTAGCAGTTTGCTCACAGCATTCGTTCTATAATGACGCTAAAAACGTAAATCATTGCCGTCTTATGAAAGCAAAAAAGGAAAATGAAGTAAAGGACAAATTTTAAAAGTTTCAAAGCGTTGTGAAAAAAAAAATATTAAGAATTAAAAAGGAGTGATTGAGAAAAATACTTTTCACACTCAAGTACAAAAGTTGAAAGTTCCGAAAAAAAAACGATTTTTTTTATGAAACAATCAATGCTAGTAAAGAGAAAAATATCATGATTCATGTTTTCTTTTAAAATTTAATAAAAAAAAGTCATAATCAGAGTTAAGAGTGCTTCAGAAAAACAAAAAATTATTGATTGAAAAATGTTTCTCGGATGAACACTCATTTTGAGAGAGTTGTGTGAGTATTGGGATAGTCAGTTCACATTTTCTGACATTTGTAAAATATGCACCGGAATTCTCTCTTGTATTCCAATATATTGTTAAAAATTCCATCGGATTATCACTTAAATTATTTAACTTGAAATTATTAAGTGTGTGTATGTGTGTGCTTTGTAAAATGTAACACCCACATCATTGAACGTGTTTCACACATGTTCTTATGAGATGCATTCATTTTTTATTAGATTTTTGTGTTGGGATTATAAATCATACGTGAAAATGGCGTATCCAAACAAGAGGAATAAAAGCAAAATCAAGTTTATGTGTGATCATTTCTGTAAGATTGACGGAAAGTCTATATAAGCAAATTAAGTGAAATTTTCTTATATTTTAAAGTTCACTCCTTTTTCAAAGCTTCTAGGATCCAGTCCCTATAAATTGTTTATTAAAAAATTTAATATCTACGATTTCAGATATATTGGAAACATCTATCGACCGAGTTTTCAAAAAGATGGGAAGCTGAAATAAATTTTCGATAATGTTATATTATACACGATGTAAACAATTTTGAACGTAGGAAAAAAAATTCAAAAATGAGTGGTACTGAGAGAAAAATGCTGAGGGAATTTCTTAAGATGATTTTCGTGCTTTTTTTTGGATTAATCTTAGTGGTAGTTGCTGAAACGAGTGCATGCCCGGCGCCATGTATTTGTAAATGGAAAGGCGGAAAACAAACAGCAGAATGTGGTAATCATAACCTTGAAATCATTCCAAACGGAATTGATGTCAACACTCAAGTGCTGAATTTTTCTTACAATGCAATCAGCGTGCTCCAAAGTGAACGTTTTCTAAAGATGGAACTTATTAATTTACAAAAAATTTACATCTCAAATAATCAATTAATACGGATCAATGGAAGAGCATTTCGTGGACTTTCAAATTTAGTGGAATTAGATCTTTCAGAAAATTTACTCACATCTATACCAACTGTAACTTTTCAAGACTATCCATCGCTAATGAGATTATCGATGAACGGTAATCCTATAAGAGAAGTCAAAACATCTGCATTTAAATACTTGTCATACCTTACGACATTAGAGTTAAGTAATTGCCAAATCAGTTTAATAGAAGATGAAGCTTTTGTAGGAATGGACAATTTAGAATGGTTAAAATTAGATGGTAATAGAATTAAGAATATTCGTGGCACTCATATATTACCATCACAGTCTCTCAACGGAATAAGTTTACATGGAAATAGATGGACGTGTGATTGCAAATTAATTGACATATACCTATGGTTGAATAGGTACCAAATTCCGCAGCAACAGGAAGAGCCAAAATGCTTTGAGCCTTCAAAATTGCAAGGACTTGCAATTAAGTCGTTAAACCATGATGATCTAGCCTGTGTTCCGGAAATAACTCCAACAACTCTGTACCTAGAAATTGCAGAGAGTAAAAATATATCATTGGAATGCAAAATAAAAGCACTTCCTGAAGCAGTAATATATTGGTACTTTCAAGGTCAAATTCTACAAAATGATACGGTTATTGCTCCAAACATTCATCTATACTATTTTATAGGTATGATTGAAATTTACTCTGTAGAAAAAATTAAAGTTTTGTTTTAAAATATTTAAATTTTAATATTCTACAGAAGAAGTAGTTAGTGATGATTCTAAGCGGAGCGAGTTATTCATTTATAATGCAAATGCTGATGACAATGGCACCTTTGTATGTGTAGCTGAAAATCAAGCAGGACGATCTCAAGCCAATTTCACGATTAGAGTGATAGTTAAAGAGGAACCGATAGTTGAAGAAATATCATTTCCAAACGAGCTTTTTTTATTTTTAATTGTAACATTTACTAGTCTTCTTACCGTTATTATGTTTTGTTGCTGTATTATTTGCAAGTGCAATAATCAACAGCTATCCACTAGCAGCACGAAGAAACCAAAAGAAGTGACACAAACAAACTCACAACAAAAATGTGTTACGACGAATGTTTGCTCAAAAATAAACAAGAATTTTACGATTACGGATAGCGATCAGCAAGACTCGTTATCATACGCAGAAAATAATCCACAAAATATTAGCATGCCACCGGTTTTAGGTGCAGACAAAAAGAATCCTGATCCTGATTTGATAAATGATGCTGAAAGTTTAAGACGCAATGAAGGCGAAATGATGACAAGGGAAGGGATTATAGAAACCTATAAACATAGTAATGAGAATAAAAATTTTACTCTTGTGCCAGTTAACCGATATAATCCATCACTACTTCACAATGGTAGTAGAGATATGTATCAGGTAAAATCATTGAAAATTTAAAGCTAAATAATAAGTTTTAAAATAACGTTATTTTTTTTGTTAGGTTGATGTTCATCTTAATCCAAGTTGTTTTATTGACTCGAATAGGTATAATAATATAACGTCACTTTCCTTAATAAATCCATCCCAGGTGCCGGTAAATTATATTTATCAAACATTACCTCACAGTCAAGGCGGGAAAGCCAGTAATTCGGTAGTTCGATTTTCAAATGAAGCCGAATATATAACGCAAACATCATTGACATTTAATCCACCAGATGTGAGATACACTGCAGAAGGATGTTACGCGTATGCGGATGTAGAAAGTAATAATTTTCCTTCACCTCCTGATGCTTATAAAACAAGTATTATTGGCGACAATGCTTCAATTTTACCAACGGTTTCACTCCCACTACTTAATCGAAACTTTGTCCAGCAAGATCAAAAGTGGCCTTCAATTCTACTACCAGGATACCAAAATATTCGTTATCATATGCCGCCACTCGAATCGCACGAGATTTGCGAAAATAATGTAATACACGAAGTTGAAGAGGATGATGAAGATGAATGCAGTATTAATAACAGTTTAAAGTCCAACATACAGTTAACACCCGATGAAGGATATGTAGACGATGCTCATGAAAATTTCGATATTTGACGAAAACACTCTCATCCACAACAACCATCCTGTCTCAAAAACAACGCTCTGGAGATTCTTTTACAAACTGAGGATGTTGTGGCACTTTGAATTATTCTGTTTTTAATTTATGGAGTCGAGATAAATTTTAAAAAGGCAAAAATCGTGTACAAACTTAAGGAATTGTTGATATTTGCATTTATGCAAAAAAAAGTTTAATGCAAGATTAAGAAAGATAATTTTAGTTGTTTAAAGTATTGTATATTTGGAAAGGTGATTCATGGTATGATTCATTCCAATGGCATTTTAATGAACAGAATTAAAAAAAATTCACCCTTATTTTGTATTTTGTTGGTACCATCAATTTAATCTAACCATAACTAAAATTGAGATTCTATCTATGTAACTATGAATTTTTTTGCCAAATTTACAAAATTGTAAAATATTAATCATGACTAGTTTTACAATTTTTTTAATTTTATTAAGTTAGAAAGAAGAAACTTAAATTTAAACGATACCTTATTGAAATATCTTAGTTAAAATTTTTATTAAAAAAACCAAAAAAGCACAAAAAAATTAAAAGGAATGAATAAAAATAGTTAAATATAAAGATTATAAATAAGGATGAGTTTACATAATTTTAATTTACGATATTATTATTTTTATACTCTTTAAAATTAAAAAGAAGAATTTAACGACTATTCCCGACTATTCAAGTAATAAAATTGAATTGGTTCCATATTTATTATTTTAAAAATTCATTCATCTTCAGCGTTTTAACGGTCACTCATAATTTAAATGGCAAAGAAGGGGGAATTAATTTTTTTGTTATTTTTTGAAGGGGAAAATTAAATTGAAGAAAAGTAAGATCAAGAAGAGAGAATTTAGTCGCAAAATTTATCTTAACATTTAAATTCTTTCTTATATTCATTCAGCATATTTATGAAGTTGTAAGTGAGCTAATGTGTATTAATTAAGTGCATACTGATAGAAGCAGATATTAAAACCATTGCGAAGCAAAAGAGAAGCCAACGAGGATGACTTTTAAAATTTCTAGTCGTTTTGTCATATTTTTATTACAAATTTCAATGAGTTTGCAATTCTACCTTCCCGGACTAGCACCACAAAACTATTGCAAAACATCTGAATCATCTAAATCGTGCAAGGTAAGTCTAATAGGAGCCGGCCTTTAAAATGGAAAATTTTGACGTGTTCAATTTTTTTTATTCTTCGCCTGCGAATACAATTTTTTTCTCTCGAATAAAAACATCCAGTGATAAGCGATATGCAGTGATAAGGAGTTTAGCTTCTATATGCGATTAGTGCAAACATACTGAATGAATGAGCCCAATTTTAATGCGCAATTCATTTGCTTCTATAAAAATTAATTGGGATACATACGTGTCCCATCAAATGACTGCAAATTCCCTTAAAAAATAATCTTTTTACTCTTTAATACTCATAATCTAACTCTTTCTTTCTTTGTTTGCCGATCACAACAACAACACATAGTCTGATGTAATTTTGTACGTAAATCGCTTGAATACAGAGGAATCTGTCATACCGTACGAGTATCATCATTTTGATTTCTGCACGGTAGATGAATCAAACTCGCCAACCGAAAATTTGGGACAGGTGGTTTTTGGCGAGAGAATCAGACCAAGTCCCTACAAAATTTCTTTCATGGAAAATGCAACGTGCTCTAAGCTCTGCTCAAAGACGTACAAAGGCGGTGAGACCGACAGCGAACGAAAATTGATGATCATGAAAAAAGGTATGAGTTTAAACTATCAGCATCATTGGATCCTTGACAATATGCCCGTGACATGGTGCTATCCGCTTCAAAATGACCGGCAATATTGCTCTACCGGCTTTAGCATGGGATGTCTCGTGAGAAACTCGAAAAATCCAGAAATTGAAGAGAGTTGCGCTCTAAATCCACTTTACAATCGCCCTGGAACTTACTACATCTTCAATCATGTCGATTTAGTCATCACTTACCATAGTGGAGCAAAAGAAGAGTGGGGGAATACTTTTAAACAGAATGGTGGTCGTATAATCTCTGTCAAAGTTACACCTTCATCTATTCGACACGACCCAAAAATGCCAGACTGCTCAAGTCAACAGCCCCTTGAAATTCCAGCAAGACCTCTCGAACAAGGAGAGACTATAGATGTCCTCTACACATATTCCGTTAAATTCATTCAAAATAATACCATTAAATGGAGCAGTCGATGGGATTATATTTTGGAATCTATGCCACACACAAATATTCAGTGGTTTTCTATTCTAAATTCACTTGTCATCGTTCTCTTCTTATCGGGCATGGTCGCAATGATCATGTTAAGAACACTCCATAAGGACATTGCTCGCTATAATCAAATGGACTCTGGCGAAGACGCACAAGAGGAATTCGGTTAGCATTCAAAAAATATTCAATGACCAATCATTTTATTTGCAATTGTTTCATTCATTCTAGGTTGGAAACTCGTTCATGGTGATGTTTTCCGAAGCCCTCGCAAAGGAATGCTTCTTGCCGTTTTGCTTGGATCTGGTGTTCAAGTTTTCTGCATGTCCCTAATTACACTTGCCTTTGCCTGTCTCGGTTTCTTATCGCCTGCCAATCGAGGAGCTCTAATGGTAAAAAAAACATAAAAAGTTTCTTAACTAAATTAAAATTTATGTCTTAAACATTTTCAGACGTGTGCTATGGTTCTTTTTGTTTTACTTGGAACACCTGCTGGATATGTCTCTGCACGCATTTACAAGAGCTTTGGTGGAATTAAATGGAAAAGTAATGTGCTATTGACCGCAATGTTTAGTCCTGGTATTGTTTTTGGACTATTCTTTGTCATGAATTTAGTGCTGTGGAACGAAGAAAGTTCCGGTGCAGTTCCATTTTCAACTCTCGTAGCGATTCTTGCTCTCTGGTTTGGCGTATCAGTTCCATTAACTTTCGTTGGCGCTTACTTTGGCTTCAGAAAAAGATCTTTCGAACATCCAGTGAGAACGAATCAAATTCCACGACAAATTCCCGATCAATCGATCTATACGCAACCAATTCCCGGGATAATAATGGGAGGTGTTTTGCCTTTTGGATGCATCTTTATTCAACTATTTTTCATTCTCAACTCATTGTGGTCAAATCAGGTGAACTTTTAGTTTTTTTTAAAAATAAAATATCTCTAATGCTCGTCAATTTTTTAGATGTACTACATGTTTGGCTTCTTGTTTCTCGTGTTTCTCATACTTGTGATTACATGCTCGGAAACAACAATCTTACTCTGTTACTTTCATCTTTGTGCTGAAGACTACCATTGGTGGTGGCGTAGTTTCTTAACAAGCGGTTTCACTGCGGTTTATCTCTTCGTATATTGCTGTCATTACTTCGCAACGAAGCTACAGATTCAAGATGCTGCGAGTACATTCTTATACTTTGGCTACACCCTCATAATGGTATTCCTCTTCTTCCTTTTGACCGGCTCAATTGGATTTTTCGCATGTTTCTGGTTCATTCGAAAAATCTATAGCGTTGTCAAAGTTGACTAAATATACATTATGAAGAAAAATTTCTTTACTATTGTCTTTCACTTTTCTCCTTCTCTTTCCAAAAAATTAAATTCATAATTTTATTTAAGTTAAAACAATGATGAAAGAGAATATTGATATATATAACCCACAGAACATTTTCAGTGTCAATTTTATATCAATTTGATATCAATTTTTGATAGCAAATTTTTTGGGCAATTTCGTCGATATTTGGTCAAATTTTGCTATTAAATTTAACCGTGATTTGATAGCAAATTTTGACATTAAATTTATATCAATTTAATAGCAAATTTTGACATGATTTTTTTTCTAAAAAAATTTTTTGTGTCAAATTTTGCTATCAATTTAATGTAAATTTGACGTCAAATTTCATTTTCCACTTTTGTGGAACACTTAATTTAATTAAGTTTTTTTGCTATATCAGGTCAACACTTGGTTGTTTTTTGCTCTGTAATGAAGGAGGAATATTTTTTAGAAACTCAAACTTATTTTTGCTTACCCGCCGTTGCTAGGATTCGAACCGCTGTCTTCAAGAAGATGAATTTGTTAACACTCGCGCGCGTAACATTGCGCTACCAAGCCTTTATTAAATTTAATTTCACAATGGCTAAAGACTTATATAAGAAATCAAAAGTTTTTGTGAAAATTTAAGCAGATACTTATTAATTTCTTGATAATATCTTTTAGCTTTCAAAAAAAAAATATCCTCATTCTTATTATTTTGAACCAAACTTTATTTTTTTTCTCAGGTTTGTTAAAGATATTTAAATTTTGAAGCAATAATTATCTTTAGAATTTTATGAAAGGAACTAAAAATTTAAACTGAAATTTAAATTGTTTATTCTACTTTATGTTATTTTCGATGCTTATTTTAGGAACTTTTGAAAAAATTATCAGAAAATTAAGGAAAGCGACTTAAGCAAAAACGGAAACTGTTCAAAAAACTTTCAATAAAGAGCTTAGATAACAGAAAATTTTCAGATTAAAAATTTGATTGAATGAAGAAATTTACATCTTTTTGTGTTTACAAAGAGTGAAATATATTTTTTCTAAAAATTAAGTTGATTCAACATTTGAAAGGAAATTTTGTAGCACCGTTTTTTCCCAAATGCTTGATAATAAACTTTGAACCTTGATGTAATATTTTTTTTTAAATTTTTGCAACACAACTTTGCATTGAATTTAAAAATAATATATTATATCAAATTGACATCAAATTAATGTAAAAATTTGATATTAAACTTCTGGTCAAATTATTTTATATTAAATTGACATCAATTTAATATAAAAAATTTCTATTTAATTTTACGTTAAAAAATTTAATATTAAATTGACATTAATTTAATGTAAAAATTTAATAAAAAATTGTTGGTCAAAAAATTTAATATAAAATTGATATCAAATTAATGTAAAAATTTAATAAAAAATTGTTGGTCAAAAAATTTAATATACAATTGATGTCAAATTAATGTAGAAATTTAATAAAAAATTTTTGGTCAAAAAATTTAATATAAAATTGATATCAAATTAATGTAAAAATTTAATAAAAAATTTTTGGTCAAAAAATTTAATATAAAATTGATATCAAATTAATGTAAAAATTTGATATTGAAATTTTGGTCAAAAAATTTAATATCAAATTTATATCAAATTTGATATTCAAAAAACATTAATTTAATATCAAATAAAATATTTTTTTACTTGCTATTAAATTGACATCAAATTTGACGTTAAATTTGACATTACATTTTTTTGTTGATATCAAATTCATGTAAATTTAATATCAATTTGATGTCAAAAAATTTTTTTGACAAGGATTTAACGTCAAATTGATATCAATTCAACCAAAAATTGTTCTATGGGAATATATAATAAAATTTAGGATTTTCATTATTTTTACCTAAATTTATGTAAAATGTAAGGCAAACAGAAAATTACAAAATCCAAAACTGCAAGCACACACAGCGAAAAATAAAATTAAGATTTTATTTTATTTGACACGCAGGCAAATTAACATTAATTTTCTCCTTGTATATGTTGAAAGTAAGAAAATTTAAAATAAAGTGATTCGACGATAACTTTTTTCGATGAAAAAAAACTTGTCAGCTGAAAAAATATAAAGATTAAAAAACATTTTTTTTTTCTTTCAGTCAATCTCATTTATTAATTTATGTCTTCAAACGCGTACGCATTCACGTGGTCAGCATTAGAATGATCATACAGCCGCATTTAAAAGTTTTCTTTCTCTCAGACTACATCCTTTCAAGCTTACCCCTTAAGAGACAGAGTATTTGTATGTATGATGACGTCTTTCACGCACAGCTCATTTTTACGGCACTAAGATTCACATATTTCAAAAAAAAATCATTCACACGAAGAAGAAAATATTCATAACAATTAATATCACAAGTGACCTTTATTTTTGAAGATGATCGGTGATTTGCCGGTTTAGAAAAAAGTACCTCGTAATCTTGAGTTAAACTTTAAAGGCCGTCAAAAAATTGAATTCTCTCAAGTTATGCGTAAATTTTTTCAAAAAATTCTGTCCAAGTGTCAAACATTTTTTTATTCAATATTTTTTTTAACTTAATGTAGAGTTGCATCCCAAATGGGTACATCAATTTAAATTTATTGTATACCGTCAAATTACTGACCTTCAGAAAATAAAAATCAAGTTCATTCATGCATAAGCAGATCACAGTCAGTCTCTCACGGAAATTCACAACAATTTCTGCTGCTTTGATACTTGTATGCACTTTTAACGATTGTCACAAACATTCATACAAACGATGAGGATTATTAATAAACAAAAACCAAAAATCTTTATAGGAACAAAGTTTATCAAAAATAGTTATGTAACGCATTACGCATAATAAAAAGGAAATTTTTTTGTGGCAAATTGTAAAAACTACGCGTTTAAATCTTTGAAGCTAAAATAATATAGCTACTAAAAAGATTTAAAAAACTTGAAATGTTAAAAAGAAGCATTAAGTCAAATTGAGAAAATTACAGTTCAAACAAAATTTAAATAAACCAATTACTATTTTAAACTTTTGTGAGGTTAAATTTGATTTTAATCTTTAAATAGATTTGAAGAATTAATAATGGAATATAAATATGCTTTCATGCTCAGAAAAATTCCAAGTATCAAGTCATTAATTTGTCAAGGTTCATTTGAACTCTTGAGAATTGTTTTAATTTCCATTATGAAAAGAGAAATAATTACTAAATAATCTTTTTCCTAGTATTCAACAGATATTCTTATCATTTAAGTGGTCTCTTTCACTTAATATTTTATTATTTTCAAATTTAAATTTTCTGAATATTGCCCAAGAAAATATTTATGAGAAAAGTTTTTCTGATATGATGTTTTCGATTTTAACGCAGCCCTCAAATTTGCGCTTTATGATAGTTTTGACAATCTGAAGATTGAAATCAATCGAGAATTTTTTTTATTCCGGCATCTAGTGGGTTCGACAGTTCTTGATTAAATTATAAAAAAATATTTAATAATTCAAAATTTTTTTGTGTGCATTTACTTGCAAATCAAAGACCGAATCATTTCAAAACTTTCTCCTTCATATTGACATTATAATTCAGTTACAAAACGTGAGCAACAAGCGAAAAATCATTTTCTTCCATCATCATCTTCATAATTTTATTTTCTAAAATTTCCCTCAATTGTTGAATTTACCTACTTAAATAATTTACTAAATATCTACTAGACTATGTATGTGTGTGTGTTTTTGTGCAGCTCCTCAGAACAACCAATAATTTTATTTAACGAACGTTTTTCTCGACACTTATAGCAAAGTTAAAAAAATCGGTGCAATCCGATTTGGTAGAATTTTTGAAACAAATGCAAATATTTTGTTCAAATTCAAATACTGATTTTCACGGAGTGAGTTGCAAAAAACACAAACAAATGATTTATTATATTTTTTAATGGTAATGCAGTCTCACAATCTGGAACACACTTCATCAGACATTTTTATCTCTTTTGGCATCAAACTCAAAATTTGATTTCAAAAAATCAACCGATTTTTTCAACAATCACATGTATTCTAAATAACGCACTTAAAATGATGAATAAAAATCGTCGCACCGCGCATTCATTTTGCGAGAATGAAAAATATATTATTTTTCACTATTTGGAATTCATTCCTGAGCTTAATTGTCTATCTCGCTTCACTATAGAAAAATAATTTGAGCATTTTTCGTTCTCGCACAGTGTTTCGTGTTTTAAAAAATTAATTATTTGTCTTATTTAATTACAGCTAGTGTTCTTTACCTTCTATTCTTTTATAGGATTCTGCAACTGCTAATTTAATAATTTAATTGTCCTAGAATCAATAATTTTTTATGCTTTTTTCTTTGTATACTTTTTAAAAAATCAGTCCAAAATCCTATTTCATTTATTTTTGACGACTACGATGAATTGGAAATGAAATGTTATCACCATCTGATGATTATCGCATATATTTTCAATATTTATCGATCAGTTGATGATATCACTTTTACATAGAATAATAAATATCGCAATATGCAATAAAATATAATTAAGACACATTCATTCATTCATACTTTGAAAAATCAACATTATCATCATATTTTGAGAAGAATTTTGAGCGAATATGTTTTAATTTAAAGTTTAGCGTCAAAATTCTTCATTGAAATTTAGTA
This sequence comes from Tanytarsus gracilentus, assembly GCA_038502055.1. NCBI lineage: Eukaryota > Metazoa > Arthropoda > Insecta > Diptera > Chironomidae > Tanytarsus > Tanytarsus gracilentus. Next base: position 6,803,029 of record JAXRKN010000040.1, on the reverse strand, counting down.
GTATATTTATTCTTTTTAAAATGGCATTCGCACATCACACACAGATGATGAGGAACACTCAGTCAGTCAGTCGCTGGATTCAGGCACAAATTTCATACGCATTGGATTCACTCGAAATGAAGTTTATGCGTTCTTTTTTGAATAGCTTTTAGCAAAGATTTCTCGGTATTAATAAGATAACTCAATGATGTTAGAATTTAAACCATTTTGACAATTCCTTTGTGAAATCAAGCTTAAAATGCACAAATTTGAAAAACTTAATTATGTCAATCCTAATTTTCATTTTGACTCTCTCACACGTCATCATTAAATCATTCAACAATTTTTTTTTGATTTTTTGACAATATTTTTTTAGGTATTTATAGCTTATTATCTATTTTTTTTTTAATTTGTAGATTTACGGATTTTTTTAAGATGTATGTCTATCAAGAAGATCTTCAATAAAACAATTTGCTGATTTTCAGTGCCAATTCTTTAACCATAGATTTTACATAATATTGAACAAATAAAGGTTTAAAAATTAAATCGAGCAAGAAAATATCGAGGCGCAATGAATGGTGGAATTTGAGCTTGTTTACATAGAAAATTAAAATTAAACTTTTCTTTTGTTACTTTTTTAAAAAAAGCTTCCCTTAATTCCACCTATAATGGTAAAGAATTACCATTATAAACGACAAGCTTGAAATATGAGGTGAAAAATTACAGAGGAAAAAATTATACTTAATATTTTTTGATACAATAAGCATTAATTAGAAATTTTCAGTACTGATTTAGTTAAAACATGTGGGAATTGCAACTCGTTTGAATGCTACTTACAGAAGACCTCGGATGTTGCTGGTGTTCTCTATTAAATACAAAATATTATTAGACATTTCAACTGAATTGAACAGTATGAATACTTGCTTTTGTCGTCTTCGAGAAGTTGCAGGTAACAATGATAGATTTAGCGGATCCTAGACAGCATTCGAAAAGTTGTTTGCAAACTGAATGTTATTATTGTTGTTTGCTGATTGTGAGGGAGCAACATTACTAAATTTAAAGAATTTCGATTATTAAAATAAAATTAATTTCACAATTAAAACTCACTTCACTTGCGGCGTCATTTGTTGAGTAGCCTGTTTAAGGTTCTTAATTTCTCGAAGTGCCCAATTGCAGGTTGATTTAGTGCGGGATGAGTTGGATTTTTTCCCTTCCATAAGCATAGGCATGACAATATTATCTTCGAGAATATAAGGAAGAAGTGGAGTTCCAAAAGCTAAACATAAATCTCCTATGAGACCAGCACAGCTTGTCATTGTGGTTTCAGAAAGATCAGGATCTTGAGCTGTTTGTACAATATATTTAATGATGAGTGGGACGTGACCTTGAAGAAGATTGATATCGGGATGTGGTTTCGTCTCAGTTCCTTTTAATCCTTGAACAATTCCAGTAAAGGCTTCAAGGACACTCTCGCGTAAGACACAGAAGTAATCGCGCATCTCAAAATCTTTCTGATCAAATTGAAGACCCATTACTTGCATGAGAACTTCTAATACGGGCTCAAGATATTTCTTAAACTCTCCACCGATACTCAATGCCAAATCACCGAACACACTCAATACTTGCGGCTTAACATCTCGATGAATTTCAGAATTGCTTAAAGTCTGCATGAGCATGTTCATGAGCTCATCACAATATGAAAGAATTCCCAGTTTTAGAGCCCGAGCAATGTCACCGACGAGCCCAATTGCCACTTGACAGACCTGATAATCCGAATGATTTTTAAGTGCCATATAGAGAAAGGGCTTGAAGGCCTCCATGTATTTGATGAAACCTTCGTTGAGTAAATCACAAAGATTTGAGACAGCCATTAGAGCGTCCTCTTGAACTCCCCCGGCCTTACCAGAATTTGTGTTAAACATCATTAAAAGTGCACTCATTATGGCATCGGAAATGACAGGTGCGTCTTCGTGTTTGACTTTTCGCAATACTGATTGAAGTGTGGCGCAAAGTGACGATTGGATATCTTGCATTTTTTGACGATCGTTTGGTGGAATTATGTTATCGATATGTAGAACTTGATTTAAACGTTCCAAAATAACCATCGTTGTCTTTTGAACGGTCTTGTAGCAATCGCTTGGTGAATTTTTAATCATTTCCATCAAGGCCTCATAGGCAGCAGCTCTTAAATTTGATTGACTTCCGTCGGCACGATCGGTAGTTTCGAGAAGTCTCTCGACAATGAAATCAAAATACTTCGAGAGGCAATAGGTCTCGGGATCGTCCTCATCGACGAGCGCAGCATCGTATGCGGCCTGCGAGAGTCCAGTAAATGCCCAGCAGACGTTAGAAGCGACACGTGCCTCTGTCTTTAGTTGATTAACGAGAGCAGTGAGAAGTGGTTCAAGGAATTGTGGATCTATCGCAGCTTGAGGAATAACTTCACAAATTCTTCCAATTGTCCATGCAGTTGTGTCTCGAACAATCACATTGCTATCATACATCAGCTCGATTAGCGTTGGCATTGCTTGTTCGACAAGTGGTTTTAATGTTTGAGCTTCTAAGCCACCAAGAATTGAGCTGAAAACCATTAGAGCAGCGTCACGGAATCTCCAGTTTGGATTTTTAATGTTTTCTGTAATGAACGGAAGGACATGCGGAACAATGTCATCTTCACAGCAGGTTGCCAAGAGCATGAGACAAACACTAGCTGATTTTGAAGGATTCCAATCGTCATCATCGTCATTTTCCTCCTGTTTGGTAAGTTTTTCCATTAGCACGGGTGCGAGATATTGAAGTGCACCGCGTGCATAGTGACGAGAGACGTGTTCGGGTGTTTGACCGGCATTTTTGGCCTCTTGCGACTCAATGACAAGATCAATTTCCTCATCGCAAACGTTCGACCAAAATTCAATGCCTTGTAGTGCAACCTGATCGTTGTCCGATTTCATAGCTTCCAGAGTAATTGGAAAAAGGGCTTGTGCCATGTAGGGTTCCATAAACTGATAATATAGCGTCATTATTTTTACAAGACACTGCAAGGCGGCAACACTAATTTGAATATCACTGCTTTGTGTTGCTTCGCAAACAACTTCCATGATAAAATTTCGCTCAGATTCTTTTTCAAAATTTGCTTTGGTAAATTCTAGCGAATTGAGAAGTGCATTTGTTGCTGCCAATCGAACATGGTTGCTCGGTTCCGTCTTGCGCATCCCATGAATAATAGCGGTGAGAATGGCATTTGATTGTGGCTCAAGAATGTCGGCATTGATGTCCTGAAGAATATATCCGATCGTCTCAAGAGTTGATTCCCGTTCCATTTCGGTTGATCGCTCATTAATAACATTGCTAACCAGAGTTGTCATTAAAGTAGGCCATTGTCCGTGTGGGAGCTCCGTAACAGCCACATAAGCAACACATTGAGCAGCCGATGATGGTCTCAAACTCTCAGTCCCGAGTGCGCTCAGTATCTTTTATATATAAAACAAAAAAAAAAGGTTTACGATAAAAGTTAATTCCACGAAACTGGTGTACTTACATTTTTTTTTACATAATTTCTAATGTCTTCGGTTAGCTGAAGCCACTTTGCCTGAAACTTAAGCTTTACGGTTTCATCTTTGCTCGTTAACTGATTTTTGAGTTGTAATCCAGCCGCCATGCGAGATACGGGTGAATTGCCGGGATGCGAAAGAACATCGGAGAGTGCTTTAAGAAAGTCTGGATGGTTGTTGGATGCAGCTTGCTCGAGGAAATGTTGTGCAGCTTCAAGCTCATTTTTATCTGTAGAATATCATCAAACAATATATTTTCTTGTTACTTTTTGTTCTATAAATTTGAGATATTTAAAATTTCAATTTTAAGACGCATCTAAAGATAAAAATGCTGTCTTTATTCATTGCATGGCACAAAGAGTTATGAAAAGACTTGGGGAAAAAAATTTAATTTTTTTAATGACTCAATGAAAAATTTCGTTGCCAAGAAATCGTTTTATTTTGCCAATAAACTCCTTACGAAAGTATAATTCTCTAAAAATGCCCGCGTGGAACTTTAAAGGAGGATAAAAATATTCCGAAAAGGACGATATCTTTAAAGCGCGCAAAACCTAAAATTTTTTAGCGTCGTAAACTAAAATTTTCATTGAAAAACATAAATTGAATAAATCAATTAGTTATCATTATTTAAATTAGTCATTATATTATAACAAAAAGTCCTTAAAAGTTCTCAAATAGTTATTTCCTTTCAACGTTTTTTTACAATGTCGGCCATATCGAGGGATCATGAGGAAGAGAGAAGAAAATTGCAAAATCACAAGTGCTTACAATTTTGGTGAAATAAAGGCACTTACCAGAGGAAACAGTTTTCTCTAATATATTTATCAGTTCCATCGTCATCTTGAGTATGTTTTTGTATACTTTTCAGCCGTGCTAACTATGCAATTTCACTAAAAATTTAAAATTCTCGTTTTTATTAAGTGTGAACTTCTTTTTCTTTGCTGAGAACAGTAGAACTTCGACGCGCGATTTTTAAAGATTTAAATTTTTAAAAACCGTTTAGAACGAAAAAGTAATTTTTTAAATATAAAATCATATAAACTGAACGTAGTTTTGCATAAACCAAAAAATGACTGTAAAAAAAACACCACATGCCTGCTTCGGAAAACACATTTATTTGAAATATTTTTTAACCGCTCGATTTTCATTTGCGAAAAACACTTCTTTTTTAACTACCAGACAAGTAAAAGTTTGGTGGCGATTTCTATGAAGTGTTATCATCTTTTATCTTAATTTTTAAACACTCATTAAGATAGATTTTTGCAAATAAAAATCGAGCGGTTGAAAAATTTTCATATAAATGTGTTTTCCGAAGCAGGCATGTGGTGTTTTTATTTACAGTCATTTTTTGGTTTATGTAAATTTACATATTTTATTTTATTTTTATAAAATTTTATTTTATTTATTTTCATTTGATAAATCAATCTAATTGAACCATAATATGTGCAACATTGAAAAAAAAATCGAAGCTCGTAAGATAAGGAAGTGCTTTTAACAGCTTTGTGAATATAATAAAATTTTCTCAAAGGTCTAATTGAGACGTATCATCACTATCATCATCATCATCATCATCGCTGACGTATAGTTGCGAAAAAAGGAGCATAGCTGAGGAGGAAAACTTCACTGCTCGTTGCTGAAAAAATCATTATACTTTCGTTCGTCGTCGAGTAAAGGTCTTAAAAAATAGCCGTTCACTTTGCGTGACTGAAAAAAAATTAACTTAAATTATAGGTAAGTTTAAATAAAATAGTGAAAAATGTAGCCAGTAAGAAAATTGCTTAAATTCTCAACTACTCAATCGTGATCATATAAAAACTAAAATGCGACTTTAAATTAAATTAGTAAGAAATATTTATAATTTTCTTAACTGGTAAAACTTAACTAGTACTATTAAATATTTTGAGATTGTGTATAAGAGCAAACACGTGAGACAGAAGTGCTTCTTTTTTTTAGAATTATCTATGAAACTTGTTTGTTTTTCATTATAAGTAACCAAATTAAAATAGGGGAAAGTTTGATAGCCAAAATCTGACGCTGAGCATGGAAAATCCAAAAAATCTGTATTCAAAATTTATTTTCCGCGTTTCTCTCGCGTGGTTGCTATCAGCAATTTTAAAAAATATTATTGCTAACTGAACGTGTCGGAGAGCGAGAAAAAATAAGAAGATTTTGAAATATTACAATATATTAAAGTCACTAAATTTTCCGCTCAATCAGAGTCATTTTACTATTAAAGAGTTTTCGCTAAAATGTGATCCCTTGATGATTTGCAGTTACATTCACTCACTCCTAGTCGCATCAATCAAAACACCTAAGCAAATATTTCAAAACCACTGTCCTGGGACAAGATAATATTAACAATTTGTTTTATTAATTTCAAATGAGCATAACTCGAAAATATGTATAGCTTGATACTTTGGAAAAAATTTGGAAGTTTTTAAGCTATAAAGGCAGAAATAGCATGTCGCATTAATTCAATGTCAATGCCATTAGATTCTATTGAATAGACTGTAATCTTTAAAGGCATCCCTGGATTTAATATTATCAGCATGTATGTATGTATTCATGCATATGCAATTAAATATCACGCGATGAAAATTCGTCTGGTAAAAATTTATAACTGTCAATAGTAACAATTCACTCCCATGTGCCTTTTACTTCGTAGTATGAGAAAGAAAGCTTTCGTTTCTTTATAAACTGAGACCAGACGGCAACAAAACTTGAACCAATTGGCATATAAACATAACGAACACTCTCTCAGCTCGTGAATCACCTGATAGTCATACGATCATACTCAAGCGCATGCTTTATACGCCGGGTATGAATGTATTGCTGTATTATTGCTATTATTATTATGTATAAACTATAGTAATCATCTTCAGCCCTCTTTCTCTCTTCCTTAAATTATGTTAAAACTAGGGTGGGATACTCTTTTTTTCCAAGAAATAAAAATTTTCAGTGAAAAGCCTTTGGTCAAATTTAAAGCATTAGACATGGCAACACAATTTTGTCATAACCCATGTATCATTATATACATATATAAAAAACTTTCTGATGATATGACATCTTTTTGTAATTCTCTCGGACGTCAATAACCGTTAAAAATATCGTACGATCTTTTTGTGCAAAAGTATTGATTAAAAAATTCTAGTAATTTATATTTGATGATGGTAAACAGAAAGCGTGACTGAGAACTAATAATAATCTACAAGAGTGATGTATTTCTCTAATGTTAAAAAAACTTTAGCTATTGCGTCATAACAAATTTATTCTCGCAGAAAAAACTGCTTCAGATTTTTTTTGCATTCAAAACTTCTCTTGGCGTGCCTATACAGATAAATTATTATGTTTGTAGATGGCATGTAGTTGAGTTAAAAAAAGAACAATAGCAATAAGGTTGTATGAGAGTCAGAGAGAGGCATCGAATGATACATCAATCTATCCAATCCTCACTTGGCTTTAATATTGACGTCAGTAGTTTAAAGTGAGCATGAAATGTGGTTTTATATAATGAGAAAAAAGGGTTTCTTTTAAAAATATCTCGTTATTAAATATGGATTTCGATATAAATTTTTGTGTATGCTGTGTCGGAGATGACTTGACAGTTTTGGGAAGAAAACTTAAAATCATAAAATTTGAGCTAAAAGTATTTAAAAGAACATAAAAAAAGGTAAATAATATAACTGTTTAGACTTTTGGAACCACTTTAAAAAAGTATATCAATTTTAATTTTCTTAAACTGAAATTTAAAGTTGTGGAGTTTGTAATCACTGGGTCAATTGAAATTGGGGTATATTGAAATTTTTATGAAAATATAATTTTAGACTAATATTGTATTTAGGTTCGCATTCCAATATTATTTCAAACATCCTATCATTAAACAATTCAATGATTTACATATATTTGGCTTCCTTGCAATCTTCGAATGTTTCTCGGATATGCTTCGAACAAAATATAGCGATTGAAAATCTGTTACTACATTTTGCTTTTCCAATAGATTTTGCCGTTTAATCGGAGAAGAGGAAAACGGTTTTGATTCAAGTTTCACGCGTCGAAGGAGTTGAATAAAAATTTATTGCCCTCCAAATCGAATTTAATCACGAAGAAAACAAGATGCCCGCACGCTTTGATGAAATTCCAACGGAATCTCGTCGCTCCACGCTCGGAGCTACATCCATGATTAATCAAGATAAGGGTGAACGTTTGATGTCCCAACAACGTTATATTCAAGACGACATTTGTATCACTGGATTTTCTGGAAGACTTCCAGAAAGCTCAAATATTGAAGAATTTAAGAAGAATCTCTTTGAAGGTGTCGACATGGTGAATGATGATCCGCGTAGGTGGCCAGCTGGGTTGTATGATCTTCCAAAAAGAACTGGAAAGATCAAGCACGATGATTTAAAAAATTTGGATGCTCAATTTTTTAAGCTTCATCAGAAGCAAGCTGAATGCATGGATCCACAGCTTAGGATGCTTCTTGAGTGCACTTACGAGGCAATAATCGATGCAGGTGTTAATCCTCAAGATATTAGAGGGTCTCGCACGGGTGTTTACGTTGGAGTTTCAAATTCTGACAGTGAAGAATTTTGGTGTCGTGATGCGGATGTTGTAAATGGATATGGATTAACAGGTTGTGCCCGAAGTATGTTTGCAAATAGATTATCATTCACTTTCGACTTCAAGGGACCAAGCTATGCGGTTGATACGGCCTGCTCGAGCTCTCTCTTCGCAATGGATCACGCGTTTAGAGACATTAGGAGCGGAAGATGTGACAGTGCTATTGTTGCTGGTGTTGGACTAATTTTTAAACCCACAATGTCACTGCAATTTAAGCGTTTGAACATGTTAAGTCCTGATGGTGAGCTTTAATTCAATCTCTCATTGTTTTTATTAATGAATATAAAATTTACATAGGAATGTGCAAAGCTTTTGACGAGTCGGGGAATGGTTATGTTCGCTCAGATGGATGTGTTGTTACATTTCTTCAAAAGACCAGTGATTCGCGTAGAGTTTACGCCACTATCCTAAACGTCCGCACAAACACCGATGGAGCAAAGGACCAAGGAATAACTTTTCCTAATGGTCAAATGCAAAACCGCCTTATTCGTGAAACTTATGAAGAAATTGGCCTAGACCCTCGAGATGTTGTTTATGTAGAAGCACATGGGACTGGCACTAAAGTTGGCGATCCACAAGAAGTCAATTCGATTTGCGATTTCTTCTGTAAAGACAGGAAAACTCCTCTTTTAATTGGGAGCGTGAAATCAAATATGGGTCACAGCGAACCAGCATCAGGTGTGTGCTCAATCGCAAAAATTCTGATAGCTATGGAGTCGGGGATACTTCCTGCAAATTTGCACTATAAAAACCCCAATCCTGATCTTTATGGCATAATGGATGGCCGAATGAAAGTGGTCGATAGAAATATGGAGTGGAATGGCGGAATTATTGGCCTTAATTCATTCGGTTTTGGCGGAGCAAATGCACATGTTATTTTAAAATCGAACCCAAAGCCAAAGTCAATTGGAGCTATTGGTGAAATTCCTCGTCTCGTTGCCTGTTCAGGTCGAACCGAAGAAGCCGTTGAATCATTGCTCAGTGAGATAGAAAAAAATCGCAATGATGAAGAATTTCTAGGACTCGTTAATGAAATTCATGCAAAAAATATTCCTATGCATTACTATCGTGGTTACACAGTTATGGGAATTGATGGAAGCAATCAACGTGAAGTTGTCGAGTTTCGAGACGAGAAACGACCTATTTGGTTCATTTTCAGTGGAATGGGTAGTCAATGGGGAAGCATGGCTAAAGAAATGATGGCTGTTGATGCATTCCGTCAAGCAATTGATAATTGTGCAGAAATATTATCTCCTGAAGGCATTGATCTCATTGATATTCTTACAAAATCTGATGAGGCTAAATTTGATAACATTTTGAATTCATTTGTGTCGATAGCAGCCGTTCAAGTCGCTTTGACTGATGTACTAGCATCATTAGGAGTTAAACCTGATGGTATGATAGGCCATTCTGTTGGCGAGTTGGGTTGTGCATATGCGGATGGTTGCTTTACAGCAGAACAAACTGTATTAGCTGCTTATTGGAGAGGAAGATCAATTCTCGATACGGATTTAATAGGTTTTTATTCAAAAATATTTTAAATTAATCGGTTTATTATCATAATAATATTTTTTTTTTCTATGAAAACCAATTAGCTGGACAAATGGCTGCTGTAGGTTTGAGTTGGGAAGAATGTCAACAAAAATTACCGAAGGATGTTATTTCAGCGTGTCACAACAGTGCTGATAGTGTAACAATTTCAGGACCAGCTGAGTCAATTGATAAAACCGTAAAAATGTTGAGCGAACAGGGAATTTTTGCAAAAGCCGTTAAGTCAAGTGGCATTGCATTCCATAGCAAATACATCGCAGAGGCTGCACCAAAATTAAGGAAATCTCTAGATAAAATTATTCCCACACCCAAGTCACGTTCCGATCGATGGATAAGCTCATCAATTCCCGAATCAGCATGGAATTCACCTCTAGCTAAACAGAGCTCATCAGCTTACCATGTTAATAATCTTCTTTCGCCCGTTCTTTTTCACTCAGCTTTACAACATGTACCGAGCAATGCGATATGCATTGAAATTGCTCCACATGGACTTCTTCAAGCTATATTAAAACGCTCACTCGGTCCTGATTGCACGAATATTTGTTTGATGAAAAGACAGCATACAGATAATGTTAAATTTATGCTCTCAAATATTGGAAAATTATTTAATGTTGGTATTCAGCCATCAATTGGAAAGCTTTATCGTCCAATAACCTACCCTGTTGGACGTTCAACTCCCATGTTGAATTCAAAAATTGGCTGGGATCATTCTCAAAAATGGATGTTGCTTGACATCTCGAAAAAATCCTCAGGAGAGACTGTTGTTGAAGTTAATTTAATAAAGGATGATGATAAATATTTATCGGGACATGTCATCGATGGAAGGGTTTTGTTTCCTGCTACAGGATACATCAATTTAGCATGGAAGACATTTGCCAAAATGAAAAATTCAACCCATGATAGACTCCCTGTGGTGCTTGAAAATGTAGTGTTTCACCGTGCAACAATTTTACCAAAAGAAGGCTCCGTTAAGTTTGGCTTGAATTTCTTTGATGGAACAGGAAAATTTGAAATTTGTGAAGGGGGCTCTCTGACTGTTTCTGGCGTAATTTCAATTTCAGACAATATCGAACATGAGGAGCTTAATCATCTTGATGCCACCCCGTATGATACCGAGAGTGGATTATTACTTGAACGCTGTGATGTTTACAAAGAACTTCGTCTAAGAGGCTATGATTACGCTGGCAGTTTTTGTGGAATTAACAAAATCGATTCAAAGGCAAATGCCGGTGAACTTGAGTGGGTCAATAATAACTGGGTGAGCTTTATGGATACAATGCTTCAATTTTCAATTTTGGGCAAAGATTTACGAGAGCTCTATCTTCCAACACGAATCGAGAGAGTCATTCTGAATCCATTGAAGCATTTGGCTCTGTTAGAAGACACAAAAAATCATTTACCATGTTCCATGTACAAAGATATTAATGTTATTAAGTGTGGAGGCGTTGAGATGAGAGGATTGAAAGCTTCGCTTGCTCCAAAAAAATCTGGAGGCCAATCGCCCAAATTAGAGAAATACTGCTTTGTTCCGAATCACAATCAGCGCGACATTGGTGAAAACTCTGAAAGATCTAAACAATACGCATATTCTATTGCGACACATATTGTCCTTGAAAATAGCAGTGGTGCTTTGAAACTTAAGGTAAAACAGTTTCTTTTTTAGGAAGCATTTATTGGTAATACCTAAATTTTCTTTATTTTAGGTCATCGAATATATCGAAGATCGTCTTGCCGAAGCATCCAATGCTCTTTTTATTCAAGATGTAGTTGAAAGCGAACCAACTCTGGTAAGCGATATCGCTATTGTAGTTAATCAAAAACCAGATATCTATCAGCAATACGTTGGTGATTCAGGAGTCAGAGTTGTGGTTAAAGATGCAAAAAAAGGTTGCATTGAACAAAACTGTCATCTTGCTATTGGCTATGATTTGCTTATAATCAAGAATGGCGATATTATTTTGAAAAATCTCAAGAACTCTGTCAAGGAAGACGGTTTTGTAATGCTTGAAGAACAACTTTCAGCCTACAAAAATGAAAAAAACTTTGCAGAAAATCTATTCAATCAACTCAATTTGGTAGTTGTGAGCGAACAAGTAATGGAAAACAGAGTTTTGCTTCTTCTTCGTTCACCGTCACAGGTCAAAAATCGTGAAAAGCAAATTGTTCATGTTACGGAAAATAATTTTTCGTGGGTAGAAGAACTTAAGGAATCTCTTATTGCATCAGAAACTGGCAAATACACTTACATTGTGTGTCAAGGGGAAGAACTTTTTGGAGGTGTTGGCCTAATGAATTGCATAAAAAATGAGGCCGGAGGTCGAATGGTACGTCTGTTTTTTATGCAAGATAAAAATTGTGAAAAATTTGATTTCGAATGTAAGGAGTTTATTGATCAACTCAAAAAAGATTTGATACAAAATGTGTATAAAAACGGTCAGTGGGGTAGTTTCAGACACTTGAAACTAGATGGCAGTATGCCAACGTTGCCAGTTGAACACGCGTATGTGAATGCATTAGTCAAGGGAGATTTAGCTTCGCTTAGATGGATTGAAGGACCACTTGTTTTGGAAAGACCTGAAATAAACGATTCCCACGTTGATTTATGTACCGTTTATTATGCACCCATAAACTTTCGTGACGTTATGCTGAGTTCAGGAAAGCTTGCAGGTGAGATTTTTTGAAGTTTATATTTTAGTCACTAAAATTATTATTTCACTTTCATTTTAATTTAAAAATATTTAAAATTTATATCAATAAATTAATTTGACTTCTTTACAAAATGCTTTGATTTAAAATGAAAACTTATTAACAATTTTCCAATTTTTTTGTTTCTTCAGCCGATGCTCTGCCTGGTGATTTAGCTCAACAAGATTGCATTCTCGGTCTCGAATTTGCCGGCAGAGATTCAAAGGGTCGACGAATAATGGCTATGGTACAAGCTAAATCATTGGCGACAACTTGTGTAGCACGTACAAATATGATGTGGGAAATTCCAGCAAATTGGACAATGGAAGAGGCTTCAACAATTCCGTGTGTTTACTCGACCGTTTACTATGCGCTTGTTGTTCGTGGTAGAATGAAGAAGGGAGAAAAAATTTTGATTCATGCTGGATCGGGAGGTGTTGGGCAAGCCGCAATTTCTGTTGCCCTTCATGCTGGACTTACAGTTTTCACTACAGGTTAATGACGCGATGAATTTTTTAATATTTTTTAATTATCCTAATTATTTCTAATTATTTTTTTTTAAATTTTTTTGATCATTAAATAATTAGTCGAGACTATCATAATTATCTTCGGGTTGTCGACTAATTATCTAAAAATCAAAAAAAATTTAAAAAAATAATTAGAAATAATTAGGAAAATAAGAAAATAATTTATTTTTAAAACTTACAGTTGGCAGCAAAGAGAAACGAGAATATCTAAAAAGAACTTTTTCACAGCTCGCAGATCGACATATAGGAAACTCTCGTGATTGTAGCTTTGAGCAAATGATAATGCTTGAAACGAAGGGTAAAGGAGTTGATATAGTCCTCAATTCTCTTGCTGAAGAAAAATTGCAAGCTTCTATTCGTTGTCTTGGTCTAAATGCACGTTTTTTGGAGATAGGAAAGTTTGACTTAAATCAAAATTCACCACTTGGCATGTCAATGTTTCTCAAAAACACTTCTTTTCACGGCATTCTCCTTGATTCCGTGATGGAAGGGGACGATGAGATGATAAGTGAAGTCGTTAGACTTGTTTCTGATGGTATTCAAAGCGGTGCTGTTCGTCCACTTCCAACCAGCGTTTTTAATGATCAGCAAGTTGAACAAGCATTCCGCTTTATGGCATCTGGCAAGCATATTGGAAAAGTTGTAATTAAAGTTCGCGATGAAGAAAAACAAAATTGTATTCAGTCTTCTCTCAAGCACATCAATGCCATTTCTAGGACTTATCTGCACAAGGAAAAATCTTACATTGTAATTGGTGGTCTAGGAGGTTTTGGATTGGAACTTGCCAACTGGATGGTGTCGCGGGGAGCAAAAAAAATTATTTTAACTTCAAGAAGCGGTGTTAAGACAGGCTATCAATCCTTGATGATAAGAAGATGGAGTGAGAAGGGAGTACAAGTTACAATCGATACAAATGACATCACAACTCTTGAAGGTGCTAGAAAATTGCTCAAAAACGTTTCCACAAATGGTCCTGTTGGAGGAATTTTCAATCTTGCGGCCGTCTTGAGAGACGATCTTTTAGAAAACCTCAATGAAAATGATTTTAAAATAGTTTGCAAGCCAAAAATTGAAGGAACTAAGTCTCTCGATGCGGCATCTCGTGAGCTATGTCCAGAACTTGATTATTTCATCTGTTTCTCAAGTGTATCGTGTGGACGAGGAAATATTGGTCAAACCGGATATGGTCTTGCAAACTCCGCAATGGAAAGAATTTGTGAATCGCGTCAAAACATGGGTTTACCGGGAATGGCCATTCAATGGGGGGCTATCGGAGACACAGGCCTAGTTCTTGAGAATCTCGGTGATAATGAAACCATAGTTGGAGGAACAAAGCCACAACGCATGGTGTCATGTTTGCAGATCATGGATATGTTTATGCAACAGCCTCATTCAGTTCTCGCTTCGATGGTCGTAGCTGAAAAAAGAAAGACAGATTCATCGAAAGGAATGAGCTTGGTTGGTTGTGTATCAAACATTTTAGGATTGAAGGACACTAAAAACATTAGCGACTCAGCGACTCTCTCCGATCTTGGTATGGATTCTCTCATGGGTGCTGAAATTAAGCAAACCCTCGAGAGAAATTTTGATTTAGTTCTAAATCCACAAGAAATTCGTCAGTTGACATTTGGAAATATTAAGAAAATGGAAGCAGGTGTTGATGAAAAAATTGTTGAGGTTGCCAGTCCTGAGAGAGCTTTATCGCCCGACAATCATCTTACACCGATCGGTGATGGAACTCAAGTTGAGTTTGCATTGGAATTGATGCCGACTCAGTGCCTTTTGAAAATGAAATCAGCAAAGAGTGGAAACAATAGTTCTCCAATATTTCTTGTGCATCCAATTGAAGGTGTAGTCACAGCCTTAGAACCTTTAGCAGAGCGTCTTAATCGCCCAGTTTTTGGACTTCAATGCGTCCCTCAGGTTCCTTTGGATACAATTTCTGATTTGGCAGCCTATTACGTTAAACAGATTCGTAGTGTTCAAGCTATTGGGCCATATACTATTGCTGGTTATTCGTACGGTGGTTGTGTAGCATTTGAAATGGTCACACAAATTGAGCGAGAGACAGATGATAAATGCAATCTCATAATGTTAGATGGATCTCCAACGTATGTTAGCTGGTACACGGAGGCACAGAGCATTCGAAATGCTAAAGGAAAATCTCCAACTGCACACAATAAATCAAAAGATGAAGCATATGCGTTTGCATTCTTTGGAATGGTGTGTGCTAAGCTTGATTATAAATTGGTGAGCTATCAAAACTCGATGCGTGAGTGAATTTTTAGCGTAACCCACAAAGTGGTGTAACGCTTATATGCTCGTGATTCCGTCCGTCCGTCCGTCCGTCCGTCTGTCCGTCCGTCCGTCCGTCCGTCCGTCTGCACAAGCGAGATCTCGGTCCCTGGACCAGCTAGAGACTTCTAGTTTTCGCCAGATGGTAGCTCTTAGGGTCTATATGTGCAGGCACTGACTATTTTTTGAGTCATGACCTATGGTCGTGCCATGGACGGCCATAACGTCCATTTTTCATACAAATTTTTTCTTATATGGCTTCATGGGTATCGTTGAACTCGTGATTGGACCAGAAATCGATTGGCATTGATTCGTAACTTGACCAGGAATCGATTGACATACATGATTTTTCGAGTCGTGACCTATGGTCGTGCCACAGACAGCCAAAATGTCCATTTTTCAGAACTATGGTTTCATGGGTATCGTTGAACTCGTGATTGGACCAGGAATCGATTGATATAGATGATTTTTGAGGAATGTCCATCATGGCCGGCCAGCAGTGCCACGGACAGCCAAAATGTTCATTTTTCAGAACTATGGCTTCATGTATCTCGTTGAACTCGTAATTGAACCAGGAACTGAATGGCATTGATGATTTTTGATGAATGTCCATCATGGACGGCCAGTAGTGCCACGGACAGCCAAAATGTCCATTTTTCAGAACTATGGCTTCATGGGTATCGTTGAACTCGTGATTGGACCAGGAATCTATTGACATAGATGATTTTTAAATAAATGCTAATCAAGGCCGGCCAGTAGTGCCACGGACAGCCAAAATGTCCATTTTTCAGAACTATGACTTCATGGGTATCGTTGAACTCGTAATTGGACCAGGAATCTAATGACATAGACGATTTTGAAAAATTGTCGAACAGGACTGCCACGGACAGCCAAAGTGTCCGGATTGACTTAAACTCATTTTTTATGCACTTGATTTTCAAACACTGATCTGTTACAAGTGGGTTACGCGGCAACACCCACGTGTGGGTTTTGAAACATTTTTTAATGAAATTTCGTTTTTAGACTGCTCTGGAACTTGAAAAAGAGCCATCTTTTGATGCTCGTCTTCAACGAGTCTCTGAAATGGTTCATGAGAAAATCAACCACTATTCGATTGACTTGGTAAAAAATTAAGATTTTCAAGAGTTATCATATTGTTCAATTATATTTTTTATATACAGGTGTCAGTTACTGCAGCGAGTTTCATCAAAAAAATTGTCGCAGCACATAACTACAAACCAATTGGGAAAATTAATGCAAATGTGCTGCTTATTAAACCGACTGAAAATTACGCTAAGTTGAAAAATTGTTATGGTTTGACTGAGGTAAACCTAAAGTTAATATTTAAATTTTACTCTAAACTTTTCTTTTAAATCAGCTCTGCACAAACCCCGTCACAATTGAGGTCATACCTGGTAACCATCGCACAATGCTTTCAGGAGAATCCGTGGTAAAAATTTCTAACCTGATTCAGAAACTCTCTTAGAAAGTTAAAGTTAAAAGTAAATTGGTTTATTAAAATTTCAAATGATATTAATAAGCAACGACATCGACTTTGATGTGAATACACTTAATTCAAACTCAACTTATTATTCTTTTACTTGTGTGAGCAATTATTTAATAATAATTTTTTTTAAAAAAGTATGAGTAAAATAAAAATAAATTTTTAAATTGTAACGTTTTATTTCAATAACAGTGCTGTCTCTTGATTGCAGTTTAATGATAATTTGATAAAAAGCAATTGACCATTTATGACATTTTCAATAAAATGAGTGTTTTCAGAACCACTCGAATAGATAAGAACTCTTCCAGGTTTAGGATCAACGATAATATTTTTTCTTTTCTTATTTTCTACGTCAATGAAAAAGAACCTCCCTCCATTGTGATTTTTCAAAAAACTTCCAAGAAAAATTAAAACCGAATATTGAACATGCTTATGAGTGGCCTTATCGTAGTTCTGGATTTGAAATGATTCAGAGTGTTCATTGGTGACATTAGTGATTTTAACGAAACAGGTTGGTTTGGATAAGTAGAGCGAATTATGTGCTATCTCAAAACGTTGCGCAACACTATCGATAATTTTTGGTTGAATCGACTAAAAAAATAAATTAAATAGAAAATTGATAAGAGAGGAATTAATGGTGATTTACGACATGTTCACCTTAACTTGACTTGTCGCATCTACACTGTTTGAATTTAAGCAGTGAATATTTGAATTATCGTCACTTTGATCGAAAAATTTTCTACTTAGATCTTGAAGTTGTGAAATTTCATGCTCTCCTATAAGATTGTCAGTCACAAAGCGTTTGCAGAAACTTG
Organism: Tanytarsus gracilentus; assembly: GCA_038502055.1. Lineage (NCBI taxonomy): Eukaryota > Metazoa > Arthropoda > Insecta > Diptera > Chironomidae > Tanytarsus > Tanytarsus gracilentus. The sequence continues at coordinate 6,785,502 of JAXRKN010000040.1, read as the reverse complement.
CGATGCAGGAAATTTTTGATTCACTGAAACTATCCTCATTGCACGGAATTTTATGTTCTCTCAGCGGCACAAACTCTTTTACTCCAGCCAACGTTGAAATTTTTTCTTTATTCCTATTTGTTAAGTAGACAATGATGAGGACAGCTGATATAATTACCATTCGAACAAATTTTTTGTGATGCTTAAGTTTAGGTGGCTGCTCCTTAAATTTACTACAATAAATTGTTCAATATGTATATTTTATTTATTTTTTGCTCATTATAACTAAACTCACGACGATCGATTATATGCAGCTGTTTTCTGCTGATTTTCTGAATTCCCCAAATACTCATTTGGAGATTTTCTTTGAACTAAACTCGTCATTTTTCAAATTTTATTTTTATAAAAAAATATCCTCTAATTTAATGGCGTAATATAATTCCAATACAGTGCGCATGATTTAAAAATTTTGGGTGCAAAAAATGAAAATGATACAACTACCCACGTGGAAAAATGTGAAAAAATCAAATAAAAAACTTAGATACAATTATATGACTAATAATCATTTTAATTCTAATACGAGAACTACTATCGATATATATTATTTAAGTTTATAAGCTTATAAATAGCTCAACAGGGATTTAAAAAAATTTATAATTATAAATTATTCGTTCATGAAAATCTATTTTAAACTTAAAGGTTCTGAAAAGGATAAATCGTTAAAATTGAATCTCACATGTTAAGTAAAAACTTTAATAAAAAAAAGTATAAATCCATTCAGAGTTAAACGTAAAAAAATCAATCATTTCGTCGATGAATTGCGATAAGACGACAGAATTTTTATATTTTTAGAGATAAAGCGAGAAATTACACCTGAAGTATTAAAACTCTCTCTCTCTCTCACTTACGATGTGCTCGTGGTATGGAATAAAATAATAGTCAAAGTTCTCTTATCTTATCGCTCTAAAGCACACATAAAAATACAGTTAAGTTAAAAATGAGTAAGAAGAAGAAATTAAGCGTTGATAGCGAAAAAGGCATTTATTCACCCATCAGTGTGTTTTAATTAGGGTTGGCCCATAGCTTACTATGAAGGCTCGTAATAACAAAATCGTTTCATTTCAAAAAATTACCAAAACGTCATTTACTTTTAATTTTTTAACGGCTATAAATTCTTAAAAATTGTCCAAAACATACGAAAATATCAGTTTAAAACTTATGAATTTAATAAAAAAAGTTAAATGTTTTGAATCTTTTTTACCAGTTTTTATTAAAAAATTGTTTTAAATAAACTTAGTTATTGAAAGATGTCAAAGTACTGAATTCAATCAAAAAGGAATAATATGTATATATACTGTGGAGGAACCGCGGCTATCAAATGGCCAACACTGGTTTTAATATCTATGTGAAACTCGAAATTTGAGTGAGATTTCGTCAGCTCTAGTTTTAATTAAACATGGCTTCGAGGCTTTAAACACTTTTCGTGTTAAGTGATTGGATTTAATTTTCATTCAAGAGATAAGAAATTTACTCTGAAAAAAAAATTTAAATTTTATATTTCACTTATTTTACACGTCAAATGCATGTGAAAAGTTTTTCTCTAGCTGTTTTGAAACTCTCGGAAAAAACTTATATTCGATCTATGAGTGTAGTTGACGCGCATTACAATTTTAATTCTTATCTGATATTTACTTTATTGGCACAGAAATGATGATAAAAGTTTTTTTTAACGTAATCCATCATAGATAGTAACGTAATAGGCTCATTTTTCCGTCCGTCTGTTTCTTTGACATCTTTACTCTTAGGTCACGGAAAAGTTTGGATTTTTACCAGATGCTAGTTTTATTTAAGTTATTAATTAGTTTAAACCTTATGTATTTGAATGCGTACAGTTTATTTAAAATTTACCAATGGAAAAAAGTTTTGTTAAAGAATAATTTCAAATAAATAATAATTTATTCACTCTACTTAAATGTTTTAAAGAAAACTAAAATCTTTTTATTTTCTGACTTTACGCAGAATTAAGTTTTTTTCATAGTAGTTACTAATTACCCAGAATATTAATCCAATTTCGAGAGGACATATTCAGATATTTTTGCAACGTAAATGAATAAGACCGAACACAGTTCTATAATTTAACAAGTTAATAACTTTACATTTTTTCCTTGGCAAATAAAAAGTTTTGATCAAATTTGATTTATAATGTCGAACATTTGATAAATTTTTCTAATTCCTCCATTCCTTTAAACTTATGATGTCAGTCAGTTTTTCGATATACTTTGGGTTTAAAACGCCAGGTTGAAAATGAAAATTAATAATTTTATCAACTTGACATTATTTTTCTTGATATTATTTTTTAGGTATTTTTTGTTGTTTGGAAAACGATAAAAGAAAAATCAGTTGGTTGTGTTGCTGGCTATGTGTATATTGCGCTGATATGAAGAGTTCTTAGTTGATATGAAACGAATTTCATTATCAGTTGAATATTTTTTTCGAGGGAGCGTTACTTAAAAAAGACGAAGAACGTTTTTCTTTAAGTATAAAATCGACAGTTTGAGTTCGAGTATCGATTACTAATTGAAAGTTGGTTGAAGTGTCGAGACATACAACTTGCAAGGAAGTGAAGTTTTAAAAAAGGAAAAAAGTGCTTGCATTTCGTGGATTTGCAGATAATGGTCTCGTACTCGCAGATAATGGTCAGATCTGTCCAAATCTACATGAAATGTTATTGCACGCTTGCAACAGTAAAATTGCTGACGAACAAATTTTTAGATATTTTAAAAATTGAAGTAGCTTTAAGTGGAGGAGTAGTTCTCGTTTTGTTCGTAGAACCTTTTGGTCTAATGAGATTCAACTTCTCCGACTTACTGCTGCCAATTAATTCATCTTTATTAAGGATAATTCTTCAATTGAATTTTGCAATAATTTGCAGTGAAAGTGACAGTGAACAAATTGAAAATCCAGAATTCTTAGAAATAAACTATAAAATATTCATATTAAACACATTAAAATGCAAAAGAGTCATTGAACACCTTGTTTAGTGCTGTTGGAAAATCCGACTAAAAATACATGTAGAAATTTTTTAAAAAGGAATTAATTATTTTTTTTTTCAAAATATTATATTAAATTTAACAAAATAATACTGCTAAATTGCTTATTTAGCTGAAAAGGAGATTTTTTTAAATTTTTTAAATAAAATTAGATGGAGATTTTAATTAATTTATTATTTTTAACTAAAGCAGAATAAACATGAGGTGATAATTTTGCACCTATAGCACCGTTAAAAATCATTAGTTTTCAAAAAGCAATTAGATAATCATCAATATAAGTATGAAAGTTGTTCACGAGTAGTGAACTGAGTTTTTGAAGAGTTTCTCAACTTATGTAATAATTGAATTAACTGGATAAGCGAAGAGAAATAGAGATATAATTGAAATGAAGTCGTTACCATTGTTAGTCAGTAAGTTGCAAAAGTTTCCCCACTAACTTCGTTGTTAGCTTCAATTTTAAGGCACATATTTGAAATGGCATAAAGTACATTCATAATATTTTCTCATTGTACCGATGGACGAAATACTGGCAATGAAGATGGGTAGTGTGTATCGGGTTTGGGAATCAACACGGAATCAGGCCAGCTGGTCATCATATCGTCATTAGTTGAACGAAAAGGATACGTGGCCAGAACTATCGGTAATTGAAGTTTTATCGCCTTTTCCATTGATTTTGGCTCAATTATAAGCTAGAAAAAAAGTTTGAAGTGATGAGTTTATCAAGTTGTTTTGTTTTTGGCTATAAAAAGGTAACCCATTTAAAGTTTTGATACACAGGTCTTGAACAAACCCCTTGCACAATTTGTGAGACATTAAAAATATTTTCCTGTGATATCATAAATATCTTATCAGTTGCGCTCAATTCCACTTAAATTGAGTTTTTTGGTGCTGATAAGACGGGAAAAAATTCATTTTAGGCACACACACATACACACGCACACACCTTGTCATTTAATACTCACGTATACATCGTAATTCAGTTGAATAAGATTCGAATTGCGTATGTTGGTCGGTGGTAATGGAGGTATATACATTTTTTTATTCATAAATTCGTCACGTCCTCCTGCACGAATTTTTGGTCCCTTGATGGATGCAATTTCACGTTTCTCCATTTGCACAATCTTTCCACGTGACACGTAATTGATTGTCTCGAGTAATACTATTTTCGTATGGCGAATGGTGACTTTACTATAATTTCTGACGTATCCGTTAATTTGAATCGTCTCGCCAGAAACTTTTGTACCGTGTAGGTAATATAGAGAAACAAAATATAGGGAAAAACCAATTAAGATGACATTTTATAACCACAAACAGACGTACCGTAACCTTAAATAAAAAATATTTTCGATTTGAATGCGATATAAAATTATTTCAATATATCATTTACCGCCACGATCCAATTCAATTTTACACTTGACTGTTCCAGATGCAAAACATCCACCAAGTTTTGGTTCAATTTCACATCGAAATGGTTCTGCAAGGGTTGGCTCTTCAATATTAAGGTCGATAGGGTTCATAATGATAAAAATTTGATGGTTTTTGTGAATAAGACCTGCGAGAAACAAATAAGATGTTTTAAATACAGTAAAATTTAGGACAGTATTTTCTCACCTGATGGTTCACGCAGCGCACATTTACAAAAATATTGAATCCATCCGTTTCGACCAAGAAAAGTTGATGGAAGACCCAGTGGCAAACCGAGTTTAAAAGGAAACGAGTGAATTCCTGGACTCAAGACTGTCGGACCCGATTCGTTATCTCCCAATAATCTCATTCTAAAATCAATGTAATTTTCTCTGTCATAGGTCCGCTCTTGCCGTGCGGTTGCTGTCACGACGCCTTCACCCACTACATGAAAGTGGAGACCTTTAAAAAACATATAAAATCTAATGTACTGTTTGTTAAACTAGAATAGAATTCTTAAAGTGAATTTATATTCACGAATCTCAATGATGAGGCTGCCTACAATTCCATTTGAACACACACCTAAAGCTGATATACCAATTTTAGGCATATAAAGCACGAAACTAATAATTTAAAATTTAGCTTTTAAGTCGTTCCATTTAAAATGAGATTTTAAAAAATTTAACAGCTTTTCAAAACTTTAATTTTATAATAAAATGAGAAAATATTCAACAAATTGTCGGTATAAGCACTAATTTTCTTGTTCTTTAAAAAAATAATTAAATCTGCATTAAAACCTGCGTGGGACATGAAAATACGTTGGAGCCGAGATTTAAATTTTATTTGTATGAGGATTTTTTGAATTTTAACGGTAACATTTGGCCATGTCCCACGCAGGATTCAAAACTAAAGTTTCTTAAGACTTTGCTGAAAAAAAACTTTAGAACGGCACCTCCAAAATTATTCGCAGTAACACCTACGTATGGGTTTTAAAATATTGTTTAAATTAAAATCACCTAGGGCTGGTGTATCCTCTTGTAGCTCGAGCAAAACTCGACCACTTAAAAATTGGCCAGGAAAGTACAAAAGATCAGTGTTGTCGAAAAGTATCAGAAATTTCATCAATTTCCGTGGCATTTTTAATATCAATACTAGAGTCTCGCTCTCGCAGTTCAATGTTAAACAACAATTTTTTCTTGTAATCTCCACCTGTTGGGTTTTTAGATAAATTCTGCACTTTATACCGACATTAATCTCTTGATTCACAGCTTATGATATCACCACGACATATTTCTTATCAAAAATATAATGTGGAGAACAAATTTTATAAATTAATCACTGAAAAATTCGATAAAATTTTAATGTGGTTAACACAACTCTTGATCACTGTTGTCGACAACTTACTGGTGAGCGAGAGAGAGAGAGAAACAGAGAGAGAAAGAGAAAAAATAATATAAGACGCTAAACAAAACCTCGCAACAACGGAAAGTTGTAATCTTATATATGAGCAAAAGAGAGGGGGAATAATGATGTGATGATCATTTTGGATATATGAAAAAGAAAAAAATATTAAGAATAAACCGAATAGACGAGTATTTAAATTAATTGTTCTGGAACTGTAGTATCTCAGTGATATAACTATAATTATTTGTAAAACGTTTAAAATTTGATAAATAAATTCCAAATTCAAATTAAGTTTATATTATCGATTTGCTTCCTATAATTGCCAGAATTTCAAAAAAAAAAGAAAATTTAAAGAACTTTAATTTTTTAATTTTCAACAAGATATCTTTTACCATTTTAAGTTTTAACTATTGACATGTTAACGATTTTATTTTTCTTTTCTAAGTTAAAATTTTAGCACCACGTGATTTCCAATTTTTAAGATTTTCTTCATTCACATGTCCCCATTTCCATTTTTGTTTCACTTCTCGACTATTGCACGGTTTGATTAAAATTTTCTGCGAAGATGCGTCAGCTTCAAGGCATTTTTTCTCGCTTGGTTGACTATACATTTGTTGGCTGTCGAGATCATAGCGAAAATATTGGCCACCTTGACGGTGATTGCAAGCAGCAAGCCTAAGACTTGCACCGTAAGAATCGATACAATAAGCTGCATCAGAATAAAATTCAATATCCCTGTGATGACCAAGGAAATAGTGTTGATGCCCTGATGGATGTCCTTTATTATGTGAGCATCGATACAGTCCAAGTTCTTTGTAAAAATGTCCCATCGAATCAATACAATAATCTTTCAGAGCTACACTTTCAATCTAAAATTATATTTTTATGAATTATTTTTATAAAGATAAGTTTAAACAATTACATACCACACCACTAGCAAATTCAATTTGAACGGGTGGATATTTTTCGAGCATGTCTGGTGCCACAACTTCTAGGAAATACTTGAAAGGTTTGCATTGCAACTTTTCTTTAATAGCTAATTGTTTAGATATATCTCCTACATCAACTCTCGAAAATCTCTCGGGTTTACGTTGATAGATATATTCTTTGTACTCATCCATCCATACCTAAAAAACATAAATTTTTAATGCTTGAGAACTCAACGCAATATACCTCAACTTGAATTTAAGCTTATAATTTACCTCTGCAACTCTTTTAAAATTCTTTGAAACATAATCGTAACCACGTGGATCGGGAAAAGGATTAGATTTGTAAATGTGGCCAATTCTTGAACAGGGAGAATCATGCATGGTACCACCGCACACTAAAAGAATTGTAAAAATCAATTCAATTAAAATTTTATGTGTTCGCTGTGAAGCATTAATGATGTGCTTACGCCAAATTTTGAAACTTAGCTCATACTGCTCACCGCCCCAAATATCGAGACCTGGATCGTATCCGCCAAGCTCCCAAAAGAACTTCGTTGAAATCGCAAACAATCCACCCGCCATCACAGGACTTGGAAAATTATCTGCGGGGGTTTCTTGATCACCAGGCCGAATATCAATTCTCTTATAAAGAAAATTCCATTCAAATGCTAAAATGAGTATAATAATATATCTGAGTCAACCTCCAGTTAGTCCAGTACTCACCACCTCTATTCCCTTCATCCTGAGCTCTAAATAAAAAAAATCAATGTTAAAGTTCAGCTTTGGAATTATTTTTAAAGCAACATTTGAATTACCTGTACTCATAATCTTGAGCATCAATGACATCAATGAAAGGACACACACACGCACGGTAGTTTTGTGCAATAGGATCTTTAAAAAAGGAATCAATGTAAAATTTATGGTTGCTCATAGAAACAAAAAAAATATTACCTAAAAGTGGTGGTAGCCAATTTGTATTGGCTTCAGTGTGTGAATCAAGAAAAATTCTGAAATAAGTAGAAATTGTTACATTATTAGAAATTACATTTTTATTATATGATCGAAAATTCTTACAAAACATCCCCAGTCGCAACTCGGGCTCCAGCAAGTCGAGCAGTAATTAATCCTCCTAAATTAAAAATTTTAATTATAGATTAATATTTTTTGTTTCTCTTAAAAATGAAAATTTTAAGCTAAATTGATGTAAGTTGGTGTAAAAGTATTTTAATTAGTAATTACCTCGAGTAGGCAAATCTACAACATGTGCTTTTCCTTCAAAATTATTAGCTAAATAAGATTTCAGTTCATCATATAACTCAGTTTTAGTTGAATGATCATTGACTAGAATAACTTCTTTAAGAAGATGCGATGGTGCTCGATTTATGCAGCTGTGCACTGTGCGCATTAGCACACTCAAATGGTCATTAAAAAATGGAATTACGACAGATGCAGTTGGCAATTCTTGGAGATATTTCTTTTGCTGACATAGAGGATGTCGAATATCGTGAACCTAAAAATAATTGTTATTTATAATTCATATTTTAAACTACGCTTTCAACTTATTTTAATGTCATTTTCTAAATCTTCACAACAATTTACTTACCGAGCGATTTACGCTAATTATATCACTTGCCCGAGCCCAATAGCCGTTAACTCTCAGAAGCTGATTGTTGATTGCTATATCGTTTGAATCAGTGAGCTTGAACGCTTTACCTTGCTCACCCGGCCCTTGACGAGCTTTTTCAGCAGCATCGAGTGAACTATTGTGCCAATCAACTCTTTTCATCAATACGTTGTGCTTTTGTATAAAAAAAGAGTCCGATGGCTCAACATACTCAAAGTCTTCTTCTTTAAGGTACGGTAGCACAATTGGTTGTGTTTTAATTTTTTTTCTCTCTTGAACAATTGCATTTGCACGAGGCAGTGCTTCGGAATTTTTATCTTCATATTCAGTTCTAGATGATGCGGAGTTGGCTGAATGTTTATACACTTGAGACACAAGCAAAAAAAATATAAAGGCGACAATAATGAAGTTCACACAAAGTTTTATGAGGGAACTTTTTCCTTTGACCTAAAACAAATAGAAATAGATTAGGTATTTTGTGGTTGTTTAATTAAATAATATTTTACTCGTTAACTAAATACAAGCGAAAACTTAAAATCAAATTTAAAAAATCAAGACATTTAGGTACAAACAAATTTTTTTTGTACAATTATAAATTTAAAGCGGCTAATTTTTGTTTACATCATCGTTGTATCGTGTATTAAAGCATGTGTCTGATCAATTTTTCAGACATTGTTATATGCTCTCTCATGTGCTTCTTGCATGTGTGTGAAAACTGACACTGTGGATATTTTTTCTCTCTATTCCACTCGCAAACAAATTCTGCTCTCATATTATTTGAAAGTGAATTATGTTCGTATTTTGAAATTTACAGTCGCCAAAAATTCAAAGAAAATGTCATTTTTCATTGAAATCAACAGCTATTTGTTATCGTATCCTAATTGAAAACAGAATGAAAAATTATTGATTGCTGTCAAGAAAATCATTTTATTGTGTCGATTGTTTTTAATAAATTGAGTCAAAAATAAATTAATTTATTTTGATACTGCAGTATTAATTTTTATGCAATGTTTTTATTCTCTATACACAATGAATATAAAAATAATGCGTAAAGATAGTAAAATGAGAGGATTTTTTAAAAATATTTAAAACGTATTTTAATGTTATAATGGTGTTGGTTTGAAAAGAGAGAGATACGTGGTACTCTGCTGTTAGGTCTGATTAATAAGCCATGAGAGCGAGCCACAAGAGCAGTAGTTAAACGCAGAAAACCAGTTTTAAAGGCAAAGTTATTTAGTTTTCATCAACGTTGCAATTTGATGAAAAAGGGATAAAGTTTTGGGAAAGAGCAAAAGACATGATCGATAAAAGAATTAACTTAATTAGGCACTTACAATTGAAAATTATTTTTACTATGCACATTTCCGAAACTCTTTTATTTTATCGCCAGCGCGTCAGAAAATAAATATATCATTCTTTGTGTTTTTTTGATAACAACGAATATCATCTTAAATGATGTCGACGTGGTGCAATAAATTCTACACTACTCACATGTCGATAGAAAAATCGCTTAAAACTATTTGAAACCATCACGTTTAGCGGCAAGATGCGTCGCAAATATTTAATAAATAATTTTCGTTGGACAGCTTCGTCAAACGATCGCTACAAGTCTATGCTTACTATATGACTAACAAATATTAAACGTTGAAAAAAGAGTGTGATGTGCGAGTGAGAGAATCGTGAGAGAGCAAAAAAAGTAATGTTATTTTTTGGAAATTTATTAAAACGCGATAATGTACTGATGTGACGATGAAACAGTAAAGCTAAAAACATCTATAAAAAGTTTGTTTGTGTTTCAACTCAAAAAAAATAATTAGTAAGAATGGAATACTAAAGAAAATTTTTTATCAATACCCATTCATGAATATTGGAGCGTTTCCAAAAAAATACGTGCATTTTCTAAGAACATTTTTTTCTGATTTCTCTAAAATTAAAAAAAAATATGTTAAAATTAACGTTAATGTTAAATTAACATCTCTAAGAGTAAGAATTTTTTTTGAAAGACAGACAATTCAGCGGACGAATGGAAATTGTCTCTGTTTGGTCATGTGTTTGTCAAGAATTTAAATACAGTGCACTAAATTACTGTGTTGTTTTCTGAACAGAACGGAAAACTAAATAAGAAACTTAACTATTAAGCTTCTTCGCTTGTGGTTTAAATAAAATCATTTGATTCATTGTGGATTGTAAAGCCACGTTTTATGATAATAAATGAAACCTCCCAGACTCTATTTTTTTCCGGGATGAAAAGTTGGAGAACGTGCTTAGAAAAACTTTATGGTGTAAATTGTGACAAAAAAATTCGGGGTGCTCAAGTAGCGTGCTTAAAAAAGTTTACCGTCATCATGCTGCATCACTAACAAAAGTTTCCCCAATTGTCAAGGAAAGACAAGTTGACATTCCTTCTACTGTAAAATCACGTTCAACTTTAGAGTCAGTTTACCCAGCCAAAGTAAATCAATTTTTTATGGAATTTGAGAAAAAACAGCACAAAAGTCGCATAAGTTTAATTTTTTGACAACGAAGCGAAAAATGTGAACCGTCAAAAAACAAGTTAAATGGTTTGAAGAGACTAAAAAATTGATTATAGCTTTGTTTTTGCTCGCAAACAGAGTAGTATCGTGTAATATTTTTAAAACGAGTATTCCTTAAATTAAATAATACACTTAAGTAGACTAAATTTTCATATAAATAAATTTTAGTGTAGTTCACTCATCACTCGGCTGGGAGCACTATATTTTGTCTGTCCCCCAAATATATCGTCCACCTGACCACCATTTGCTTGATGTTAGCGTATAGACTCTGCTGCTTAAAATCTTCCTAGCATGGCAATAATATTAGGCTCGATAAAAACTGTAAATTTTTTAATAATAAATTAATAATTCATTCATCGTAAACGGAAAAAAAATTCAATTCTGTCACATAGAAATATTAAAAATTTAAGTTACTGTTATCATGATTACATTACATACCACTTTCAATATATCAATTAAACAATATGAATTTTTGTAGTCAATACCATATAACTTATATGATATAAGCTTATGATTATTAAAAAATTTAATGGTTTCATTAGCTTTTTGAATTTATTGTAATATTTTCTTGTTTGATGGTATGATAAAAAAAACTATCATTTAAAAAGACTCGAAAAAAATGTTCTCGACTCATTTTAATGCACATAAAAGTTTTCATCACTCCCTAGTGCAATAAGGTGAAAATCTGTAAATCATTTAAATGTACTTAGTTAACGATAATTTTCATTCGTTTCTACCCTTAAAAATAATCTTTGCTCTTTGATGGTCATTATTTTTATCAATTCAGAAGTGGTTCTTTGAACCCTTGTTCATTCATTAATATTCCACAGATCTTTAATATTTCCGTAATGATATCACAGAGTCTGGGATTGAGATGAACACCCACTGTGACTCCTTCAAGAGATCAATGAGTTTATCAAAAGCACGGCTTTTAAACCTTGAAATAAAAAAGTAAAATACGCTTTCAGATTTAAACCTGTCTAAAATTCAAATTAGAGAAAATTATTGTTTATCTGTGTACTTTTGATTGAAACTTTAGAAAAGGAGAGGTAAAATCATTTTGTTGTATTCATTGGTGTGGGTCAACGAGATTTCCTTATTTCAGAATAAAATAGTTAAAAAAAATTTTAAAACCCACTTCTATTTAGTACATTCCGCACGGAAAAGTATAAAATAAAATAAAATCAGTATAAAGACTGATATTTTGATATATTTTGTTTACCCATTGAGTACATCAAACAAAATTTTGATATTATTTGCTGTATCGTGAGATATTTTAAACATGCGAGTGCATGTAATACTTGAATGGAATGAAAACTGGAATTAAAGAACAAAATAAAGAAGTGGGGGCGGTATATTTTTGATGTGCATGTTGCTAAGTGTTTATTTTTTTAAGATATATTTTTTAATTGTTAATTTGTTGTGTTTAATTATTTAAACCGCCCCCACTTCTTTATTTTGTTCTTTAATTCCAGTTTTCATTCCATTCAAGTATTACATGCACTCGCATGTTTAAAATATCTCACGATACAGCAAATAATATCAAAATTTTGTTTGATGTACTCAATGGGTAAACAAAATATATCAAAATATCAGTCTTTATACTGATTTTATTTTATTTTATACTTTTCCGTGCGGAATGTACTAAATAGAAGTGGGTTTTAAAATTTTTTTTAACTATTTTATTTAATACTTTTTCCTGTTCAAACTTTTAACATATAAATGGTTTAAATTTTCTTTAGTTTGTTTGGTCCATTTAATTTTCTGATTTGTTTTTGTTTACATTTTATTAATTTTTATAAGTCCCCCGATCAAGATTCGAATTCTAATATGCCGTTATGAACTTTTTATTGACCGTTTATGTTTGCTATATTTTATTAACTTTAAACTATGAACTATTTGTCTTTTTCAGTAAATCTATTATCTATTTTATTTTCATTTTATACATGTTTTTATTTATTTATCCAAGGTGAAGATGGACGTGTTTTTGTTTTTGTCCCGAATTGAAAGCGATCTCGTTTATTGCCATGTCCTTGTCTTCGTCCTCGCATTCCTTTTCCTTCTCGTCAACGAACTGATTCCTCTCGATTTCCGTCTCATTTGTTTTCTTGTTGTTTCTCTGTCTTGTCATTTCCGTGCTAGAAATTAAATGTGTAAAAGATCTTTATTTTTTTCGTTCAACTTTTACCTCACCTTTCGATTGAGTTCATCAATCGCCATCTCCATGTCAAGGAATTTGTGGAGTTCTCTTGTTGCGTTCTATGTTAGAATTGCGTATTGCATTGTCCAAATCTTTGCTGTGAGTTTACTTTGATTCACTCGTCGTGCCATTCTGTGTTGATTATTGTCTTGCCTTCGTCTTCGAGCTTGTTGATCGTTATTTTCTGTAAATTTCCTTGTTCCTCAATGAATTTAAATTCATTTCCATCAGCTTCTGAATAGTGTCCGTTTGCTTGTTTTAATATCTGAAATTTTAAAATATTCTGACTTTAATTTAACAAATTTTATGTTTAATTTAATTTTGTTTCTTACCTGTGATATTTGTGATTACACTTAAATGTGGTTTATGATGAATTGAAGAATTTTAAATATTTGTTTTTTTTTTCTCCAAATGTTATTGTATTTTCGAAGGGTTTTTATCGAAACTGAGTAATTAATTTAAAGTTTAAAAATTTTTCTACCGTTACTTTTTACACAGCTGATCTCGCTCCGCTTCGCTACGCGACATCAGCTGTGCGTGACGCACAGCGGTAAACTCTTCAATGCTCGAGATGAAATTAGTTTTAGGGTATATTATAGAAGTGGGAAAATAAAATAAGTAAAAAAAATTTAACAACACTCCCTTCTCTTTGTACTACTAGGTATTTCGCACGGAAAAGTATTAAATAAAATAAAATCAGTAAACATTTTGACATTTTTATACATTTTGTTATGGCTCTCTTGTAAACTTAAAACTAAATTTTGGTATTTGCTTTATCGCAACATATTAAACATATGTATGCAATACTTGAATGAATTTAATATTGGAATTTAAGATCCAAAAATTAGAAAAGTGGAGCGGTAATTTTTGTCTGTTTGATGTTTTTTAAAACCGCTCCACTTCTCTAATTTTTGGATCTTAAATTCCAATATTAAATTCATTCAAGTATTGCATACATATGTTTAATATGTTGCGATAAAGCAAATACCAAAATTTAGTTTTAAGTTTACAAGAGAGCCATAACAAAATGTATAAAAATGTCAAAATGTTTACTGATTTTATTTTATTTAATACTTTTCCGTGCGAAATACCTAGTAGTACAAAGAGAAGGGAGTGTTGTTAAATTTTTTTTACTTATTTTATTTAGTCCTTTTTCCAGATCAAATTTATTGTACTTAATTTGGTAACAAAAATTACTTTTTGAAAATTAAGCATGTGAATGTTTGAATTGATCGCGACCGTAATTTACCCCTTGACGAATCTCTTGAGCAAGATTTTAATTTCACCGTTATGATTGACTGTTTTTTGACATTTTTTTTATTAATTCCAACAAGAATTAACTCTTTCTAAAATTATTATTTATTTCATCTTTGGTAATATTACTGTTTTTGCACTTCTTCTCTCGCTGTCTTTAATCTTGTCACTGTATGAAAATGAATTGGGGGTACGACAGTGAGAGCGCATGATTATCGAGGGAAGAGGGTAAGTGGTGAAGTATTGGAGCGCATGTAAGAATTTTTTTTTAAATATTTTTTGACCGTTTTTTACACAACATCTGTTGCTTCGCAACAGATGTTGATTCCGTTCGTGAACGACCGAGAGAAAGAGAGAGAGAAAGAAAGAAAGAAAGAGAGCTAAATGAGATTGCGGGAGTAAGAGAGAAGGGAGAAAAAAACTTATATTATGATGCAATCCAAAAAACTTCAAATTACATTTTCTTTTTTCTGCGCTGACGCTGCAGCACGCTGATTGAAAATAAATTGAATTCAGTGATGCTTAAGGAATATTGATGATATTATCATCGACTGGAATAGCATCAAAAATTCCCAAAGCAACGTGATTTTAGCGTAGTTTATATAGGTTGGTAGCGTTTGGATGCTCGTTTTTCCGTTTACGATCTCTGTTTCAAAGCTTTGTGTGAGAGTTAACTCAAAAATACCCGCTTTCCATGAGCGAAATATATATGTATGAAATGGATGGTAAACTGACAATTTTAAAACAGGGAAAATAATCCTGAGCTTTACAAAGTGATCATCATGGGCACAATCAGATAAGTTTAAAAAATACCGCGTGGACTGCGCAATGATTACCCAAAGTGGGTTTTTAAAAAAATCATGAAAAAAACTAGTTGTTCACGCTCAACTAAATTTATTAAAATTGTTACAATTTTCAATCTTTTCTGAAGATGCATTAAAAATATTTTCAGACTGACCTAAAAAAGTTCAATTTTGCAGATAACAACGATAAAATTGCATTTCTTTCTATGCTCAATATTATAGCTTCCCCTGTAGCTTCCCTTCATTTCAAATTAATTTTTAAACGGAGCTCGAAGTAAAACTTGTTTCTTTTAATAAATTCACGCAGCTCAAAAACAATATTTGGACAATTAAAATTTTTAAAATACTAATAATGTTACAATTTTGCTGGTGGATATTGTCGTCGCACAACTCATGTATCGAGCTGCGCTCAAAATTAAAAATTAGATTACTCTCAAAATTCATATGAAACTTAATAATAGTTATTTACAAAAATACGTTTTTTAACAAATAGGTATATATGATTAAATTTTTATTATTAATTGCTCTGAATTAAGTTAACCACACAATTATATGTATGTAATTATCATTTTTACAAAATTGTAATTTAAAATTACATTTTTATCCTCGTAGTTGTCATCACGTTATCATAATATGAAACAATGGAGGTATTAAATTTTGTTCATGAAGACACTTTTAATAGCAGGGTGGGTTGCAGAAAAGGGTGGTAAAACGTTATACTGGAAAATAGTGTTATTCACTTGAAAGTTTGATAGCATGCAAGTATGCATATATATTGTTCGTTGTTAGTTGCTTAACTCATCTGTTTCATACTGTTTACAGCATGCATTTTTAATATACACCACACTTATATGCTCTCAAATGGATAAAAAACTGGAAGAGGAGGGAATTCTAAAGGATTTCCGCGAAATTTTACCGGCAGCAATTTATGATGCAAAATTTTCGCTTATACAATGTGAATAACAAGACATCCTTGAGTGTTATAAATTACCAAGGCAAGATTTATGTGTGAGTTTTTCACTCTTTGCCCCACTGTGAAATTCGTGTTCCGTTGTGACTAATAATGTGCAAGAGACGAGGACGTTTCGTCATAAATTTTGATTTTATTGAAATTTTCAGACATCCTACGTGAAATGCACTTTTTTCATTTCGAAAACCTGACGTCAATGGATTTTGCATCATGATAAAATAAAAAACTAATATTCAAATAGCTATATCAGTCTATATAATGCATTATCGATCATTATTCCACTATAAAATGTGGGTAAGTAAGGAGTGACTCGATCATTCAATTAAGCAGTTAGTTCTTTATTTGGATTCAATTTAAAGGTATCTTTGGAAATTTTTTCATTTAAAGATCCGCAGCTTCAGTTTATTTTTAGGATTTTGTGAAAGAGAATGAAAATGTTCATGACTTTTTCTTCCTCATGTATATAAATGCGTGTTTAACGTGAGAAGTAGTAAGGCGCTGACTGAAAGAAAAGAGAAAAAAAAATCGAATGCAAACATACAAATGGAAGAATTTTTTTTCGAGAAATGAAGGAGAGAGATTTAATAGAATAAAACTGACTTCAAGATACAGCAATCGCAAGAAGCAAGAAGGTGAATGACATGCATACTATTTTCATACTTTTTACTCACATTTTTCCCGTCTACTTAACGTTAATACTTTCACTACCACGAGAATATCATTTAAAATTATATACACACAAATGAAAATAGTCAAATCGAGAAAAATGATTCAGATTCAAAAAAAGCGTTTAGCTGCTCAATCGGGATTGCTTATCAAGTGATAGATGAAGATAAATTTTGAAAACTAATCGTATCTGATTTTTTTAATGTACTTGCTAAGATCAATAGTGTTGTTAAATTCGGTTATAACTGATAAAAAAATGAAAATTTAATTTAAAGTTTTTCAAAATAGCTATGTAAGCTTCATACGTTCATCCATCCAAGATAAAAATTTAAAAATAGAAAACAGCGTGGTTAGACGTCGGAGTCATGAACGGTGTGTATTTTTTCACCAGAAATTTATGAGTAATTTTCATGTAGGAGGGAACTGAATACTTTAAAACTTTACATAAGAACCAGGGCGGGAGACAATTAGTTTTTGATTTTTGGCCACTAGTAAAGTTTTACTTTAGAGCATAAAGTCACATTTGAATTCATGGGAAAAAATATTTTCTAAGTTAAAACAATGTCATCATTTACCAAAATATCCGAAATCATTTTATAATTTTAAATAAACATCACACCTTTCTGATAATTTTTAGAATTAGGTAAGGGAGCTGTAATGCTAAAATAATATGCATGTGGTACACTTTTTTGGCAATTTTTTCCAGAGAAAACTATTTTTCCTATAGTCATTAAAATATTTTTTGTGTAGAAAGGATGTCTGTATGTGTGTGAGTATGTATACAATTTGAGACAGTTGGGGATCTATTAATAAGCTTGAAGACAACGTTGAATTTTATTTTTTCACGAGAGGTCATAAATTTAATGAGATTTTCACTCTTATGTATGTCAAGATATGAAAAAATTCTTCGTGAGTCACTTTCAACATACTACTAAAACAAAATGTGTTTCAGTGTTGATATGTGAAAGGACAAAATCTATTGAGAAATGATAAACACATGGGCATCGTGTTGACTCCATGGGTATTGCGAAGAAAACTATGAAAAATGTGTTGTGCATATGTCTTAAAAAATTGCCTATCAGAATCCAATTTGTTGCAAATTTTCCAATATACGGTTAAATCCAGAATATTTTCGGAAATAAAAACCTACACATATACTTAAACAAGTTAGTGGGTTGAAAAATAGATGCGTCGAGAAGGAAAAATATTTTTTTAAAAAGTATATCAAAACCCACTGGTGAGTGTTTTCTTTACTAAAAATGTATTCAAAAAATCAATAATTATATTAAATAATATTAGTATTTAATTAGGGGTCCTAATCTAATAATTTTACAAATTAAAAATAGAATATAAATTTCTACCATCTGGAAAAAATACGACCTCTGTGACCCACGAACCAATATCTCAAAGAGACACACGGACGGACAGATAATTAAGAAAAATGAATTGTGCTGAAAATGTTGTAGTTGAAATTTTTTCGCTTCATAATGAAATAATCAAGGTATAGATAATTATGTTTGTAAAATTAATTAAAATTATTAAAATAAAGAAAACTTTAAGAAAAAAGTTATTAAAATAACAATTTCCCCCACCTCATACGAATTACGATTGTCAAAAGCAAATAATATACATAATTCACCCCCTGGAAACAAAAACTCGCGATCAGTTGTAAATGTGTATGGACACACATATATGTGACTAAAGCGATCAATGTGAGAGATCTTTTACAGTATGTTATTTCGAAAACATTTATAACTTTTTTCTCCTCATCTCGGTCGTTTCCAACCAATCGCTTTGCTGTATCCATTTTTAGACCCCTTCTAAGCTGAAAATCTTCTTACTGTAAGCAACATATGCATCCTTAGCTGCATTATTCTTTTAGTTTTCATTAAGTTAACATCGTTTTCAACTTAGCTCGGGATATTTTTTAAAGAAAATTTTTTCATGATCTAGCATTTTTACAAAGTGTTTTTAATTAAAAAAGTAAAACGATGATGAATTAAAAAACCATTCTGAATCAGTTTCAAAAATGATTACTTTTTTAGTGAAATTTACTGGTGCATGGAAATTTATTTCAAAAAAGAAGTGAAAACGTGCTGTGAAAGGTAAACTTTTTGGATACACCAATAAGATTTTTTCCCTAACCAATTTCGATCTTAAACGATTGAAAATTGAATTATTTGCTGTCTCATCAAGATTTTTGTTTGAGTGAAAAGCATGTATACATATATAACAGTTTTTGTTCCCTACACCCCGTCTCAGATCATTCCCAGATTTTTTCGTTACGCAATGAGAGAGCTCATGTCTAAAAATATTTTTCTGACTCTCAAACTAACACAAAATCAGAAGAAAAAAATCCTCTTTATTTTAAAATTTCTTCATATCTTATGATATCACACTAGAAAATAATATGTAGTTTAAAAATTACCTTTAAAACTACGCAGATTTTCACCTTAAAAATTTTAATTTATTTTTTTAAATATTGAGCTTTTTGGAAAAACCAAAAAAATGGAGCTTTTAATCGATTAAAGCAAATTTATTATGTTTTTTAAATTTCATCTTTTTGTCTGATTTATATTGTTTCAACATAAGCAACAGATTTAAATATTTTTTCATCGCGCATTGATGTGCGAAAAGAAAAACGATTGACTACTAGGTAAAACTATATATGTGAAAAATTGTTATATTTATAGCCTTCCACAAAATACGAGACTTTAGATATTTTTCTTGCCGAATTTGTAAATTTGGAAAAATTCTTCTTTTTCTTGATATATATTCCCCATGCTCCTTCTAATACAATGTTCACTTTTGAGATGTGTTTTCGAAAAGAGTTGCGAGAACTTATAAAAATAGACTATGCGCTCTTTCGAATACTTTGCTTGGCACAATATTTCACCTAATACGGAAAGAAGCGACGACGAGAGGGCAATTGCTTTCCATCATTAATGGATTTTCAAATTTCATTTTGTATAAAAAGATGATAGAGAATTTTATTTTTGATTGAAAGAAATTGAAGTTTTCTTCCATCAGATAGAATTTATTTTCATTGAACGAATATAAATTGATCGTAATTTATGAGTGTGCCTGTATATTTGAGACATTTATATCCCTTGATATATCCATGGATGTTAATGCGAGATACAAATTTGAATTTAATTTGATAACTTTGATGAAATAGACCAAATAAATTTTGTGAAACACAACAAATAATTCAAAATGTGGCTTGTTTAATTTTTTGCCTTTTGCCCCAGCTTTTATCTCAAATGGCTTGAAAATTATTCCATGCGAGTGAGCAAAATTCAATTGACATTTCATACAATCGTTTCTTTTTTGTGTCCTTCCAGGGCAAATTTCCTAATTTAAATTTAATTAAGCAAGCAGGAAAAAGACATTAATCTCTAGTAAAATCAATTTAAACTTTCAAATTGCATTAACCCTCAAAATTTTGTATGCTGAATGAAAAACAATTTTTTTGAAAATATTTGAGTATTAAAAATTTTACTTATTTTTTCATTCTTATAAGAGAAACATTCTTATGAGGAACAAAAGAATTTATTTTTTTTGTGCGAAAGCATGTGATACACAGACATTCTTCTATGCTATGTAAGTTCATGTGACAAATCTTAAAAAATTTGAGTTGAAGAAAATATTTATTCAAGTTTTGAACTCAAGAACAAAAAGCAGGAAACAATACTAAAATATGGCGTAAATAATTAGAAAAATCTTGAAAACTATATTTTTTTAACAAAAAGTATATTAATGTTTATACATCAAAATATTTTTAAATATTTTTCTCATCTTCTTTTAGGAATTTCCATTTGAAAAATGTAAGCACCACTTTAAACATTCCCAGACAAAAAAAGTAGCTCATACATTCATTTAAAAACTTATTAGATGATGTGTCAAATCATTAACGGGAACAAACGCTTAGACAGTTCCATGCTTCCTTGCATTCAATAGTAAGTTTCTTCCAATTTTACCATGGAAGAACCCAATCAACATATGGAATGTAAAGAAGTATGGAGCAATCTGGCAAAAACATCGAAGACATAGACGAAAGTGTGCTTTCAGGTGGAGAAAAACATTAAATTGGACGTCGCCAGTTCACGGATCATTAATCTGATATGTATGAGACGACACGGATGAGAAATGTGTATTTTCTCTGCATTCTCCACTTTTCTTTTTTCAATATAAAGCCAACAATTGCCGTCATCTCATTTAATTTTTCATAAACTCTTATTTCTCTTTTTTTTATCTTTTATTATCGCAAAAAATTGTGAAAGGTGAGTACAAAGTTGCCCAAATAATCTCTTTTCATTTAATATGTTGTTTTTTAGCGACTTTTCACTGAATTATAAAAAGGTATAATTGTTGAACAATGAAAGATAATTTTCGATAAATTTACATGTATTAATTTTCTGAAATTTAAAATTAAAGTTAAAATAAGAAAGTTCAACTAAGATGTATGCATTAATGTACAATTGTATTTGAAAAATGTTTCAATTCAACTTACAAAAGAAAAATGACTCAGGAGAGATCAAAATTTAAAGATTTATTTTTGGCTTGAATTTTAAACGGATTACTTGTGCGCTTTTATTCTGCGACCTCAGATAAGATCCATTTTCATTTTGTTAGCTGCCAACTAGCTTTCATTTTTTTTTAGAACTCAAATAAATACACACACCAAACTGCAGTAAATTGTCTCCAAGGGAATGTCGCTTTAATTTACATTTTAATGGCAGTCGAGATAAGCAGTTAGAGATGCCATGCACAATCTTTTTCCACGTTTATTTTGGAGAATTGTGTTGTCTGTAGAAGAAAAGCCATAAGCAATGATATTGTCTTTCGTTTTAATCGCTTCCTTATGGTTCACATTCGTTTCAAGAAGCTTGAGAATTTTTCGTTTGCCTTGGAAGAGATGTTAATTTAAGCGCTCTATGTGAGTGTGTTTAACGACCAGGAGGAGTCCTCTTGAACAGACATAAATACAACACGTGATACTTTATAATCTTTTCAATTTAAGAGTATTGGACAGAAACTAAAAAACTTCTCTTTTAACAAAAAGAACCTTTAAGGGCCAATAATAGTAAACATTAACAATTGTAACCTTGTCCAAAAGACTCCAAAAAAAATAATTCAAATTTTTAAGTGCCCAAATTTTTAAAGCGTTGAACTTAACTTGCTTTCTTTCTCCGTGAAATTAAAGGAAAACCAAAGTTCAATTTATTTCAATTTCCATCTAAAAAACATAATTGATATTATTTACGGAGGTCTGCTGTGAATAATGATGAAAATTTTCTGTACTCTCCCAAAGACTCTGCTAATGGTGGTTGTCACTGAAAAATGCTTGAGATATGTACACATTACTGGTTGGTGGTAAAAAAGAGAATTTTAGGTAGTTTTTTGTGCTCACTCACACTATGTGCATGGTAAGAGAGCAAAATATTAAAAATTCACATCTGGAGACCACGTGATGGTTTTTTTTATAAACGTTATGTGCTAAATCGTTCACACAGTTATTATATATTTAAAAAGATAATCTTAAACGGTCCTATAAACATTTAAATTAAATTAACATTGCATTCAAATGTTAAAAATACTCTTAATCCTGTTTTTTTCTGGAAAAATATAATTTGTCCAATTTACGCAATAAAGAGCCCTTTTATTAAAAAAAACTGTAAATTATATGAATATACATATAAAAAATTAATTGATAATTAACTTAACAAGTATTAAATCTAATTACAGTTTTTGTTTTTAGAAACAATTGTATTTACAGAAAAATATTCTGCCCTTGTGGCACAGAAAAGGGAAAAGATGCGCACCAACTCAGAATATTTTTTTTTTTCCTTAATTATTTTAAAATAAAAATATTTATAATAAAAAAAAAATAAAATTAAAAAATATTAAAAAAATAATGTAAAGCTTATGCAAAACAACTACTCTAAAAACTCGCACTGCATATATCTAATATATCGAAATGCATATTTTAGAATTAAGATTTTAAGATTTTGAATTAACACTTTAGTAGGTATTACATTATCCAGTGCTGAGAACATCAATATATTGAGGGCTTTGGCGGGCCTTCACGGGCCTTAAAAACAGAAAAAAAAATATACAAGTAAATTTTTTTTGATGTGCCTTTCATCCTCTAAACTTTAATTTTCTTAGAGTTTTGACGGGCCTTGGCGGGCCTTTGCGGGCCCAGCTACCTCTATGTTCTCAGCCCTTGTACATTATGCGTTTAATTGAGAAACTTCCTATGAAGGAGGGCTATGGAAATTTTTTAAAAATTTCGATGAAAATAAAATTTAATTTCAAAACAGGGAATTTTTGAATCGATCTATTAAAATAATTCTGCATTTCATCTTTAGGATTACCTAATTTAAAAAAATTTATGAAAACATCTTAAAAATCTTGACGATTTTTTATGCTAAATTTTTTGAAATTTTTTAGAGGTCAAATTCTAGGTTTCAAGACAACTACAGGACCTTTTCTAAAATTCAAATAAAGACGTGTAAATTCTTTGCAGATAGCCTCCCTTTTAAATTAAATGATTTGCATATTTGCATTGAAAACACATAATTGTATGTGGTTTCAAAGATTGCAGATGGGGAACTTTTCAAACGATAATTTCTTGGAAGCTTGAAACTTTAGTTTTCTCTCTACATATACCGCATTGCTTCAACAATAGAATAAGTAATAATTACTGAATGTGGATGCGTTTAGGTAATATTTTATAAATTTAATTTTAGGTGGTATGTAAAAGTAAATTTTGGGCAAGCAAAATTGTCTCTACAATTAATCACTCCGAATTTTAATCTTAAAAAGTAAAAACTCTCGTAAAGAAGGTCGTTTTTACCATCTTGAAGCTCCTGATTATTGATGAGTAACCTGCATATGAAACATGAGTTTGGCAATTTAAAAAAAGAGCTTGTTTCCATTTTAAACTTAAAAGTTAGCAAGATGATTTCAGAAACTACTCCTTGTAGATACAGAAAACTAAAAAGTGACATCAGAAAATAGCAAACTAAAAGGTTTTAATTAAAACTGGTGTCATATGCTCTTTACACTGTATCTGTGTCGTCATCATCATCATAGCTAAATATATGAATATGCAAATTTTAAAATGAAAATTTTATGTTTTATGTAAAAGAAGAAGAGTTTGATAAGAAGATTATGAAAGTTTTCTTTAGGTATATAAAGTAACTATTAAACATTCTTAAAGAAAATTTATTTTGTTTTTAAAAATTTAACTAAATTTTTTGCATTTAAAGCAATTGACGAAACGGCTTCTGACGAATTGTTCAAAAACCAGTAAATTTCTTATATACACATATATCAAGAGCAAAAAAACTTGTTCCACCAACCTCTAGCCTCGAAAACAAAAAATGAGATTTTAAGTCATGACATACGATTTAAAATTTTCATTTACACATCGAATTAGTCTTGATTTGGCAGTCAAACATGATGAAGCTCATAGTTTTATTATCAATTTTAGTTTGTGTTTTCGCACTTCCATCAAATATTCAAAAGCGAGACGTCGATAAAATTGCATTTCCCGATGAAGGAGAGGCATCAACGAGCAGCTCTAAAATCGAACCCCAAAAAATTGAAGACCCATTGGCTTCCAAAGGAAATGGAACAGATTTAGATAATCGATTTTTAGGAATTGGGCTTGGTTTAGGAATTGCGCTAGGACAAAAATTATTAGGTGGGCATGGTGGTCATGGTAACTATCCTGGTGAGCTATTTTTAATTTTTAAAATCTCTTTCAAAAATTAAATTTATTTATTTTTAGGTCATTACCCACAGCCTTATCATGGAGGTGGTTTCAGTGGTTCTCAATCTCAAGCGCAGGCTCAATCACAAAGTTTCGGTGGGGGTAATTTTTTTCTTATAATTTTATTTTATTAACTAGTTTAACTGATACTTTTTTCAGGGTTTGGAGGATATGGAGGTTCTCAATCTCAAGCTCAGGCTCAATCCCAAAGCTTCGGGGGTGGTTTTGGTGGTTACAACCCTTACTATGGATAACATTCTCTTGTAAGAAAATAGTAACATTTGGTATTTAGATTCCTATTTGAAAAACTCTTGATGTTTTTGTTCATCCTGACAATAAATATTTTTAAATCGTGTTGATTATTTAATAAGTAGATGGTCAAGTTAGTAACGGGCGCAAAACAACATCACATTATTATATCCTCAGGATATAAACTGATATAATTGTATGATGTCAAATCATTAGTTCTTGTTGCTATATTCTATATTAAAAAAACATTCTGGGTTAAATTTATAGATGTGTCAGTACTATTTTGCGAATTTTATTTCAATGTTTCCCTAAAAAAAGATTGATGAGTAAACTCCACTAACTTAAGTCAATTGAACAATAAAATTATTAAACAAATGATGAATTTTTCTTTGTTTTTTTATCTCATCGAGCTCTCGACTCTTGGGCTGCCTAGAATATTTAAATTGGTTGGGTTATTTCATGATCAGGAAAAATTATTTACTTACATTAAATACTTATACACGCACTAGATTGCACTTCAAGATTAATCTATGAGTTTTTGTTTGTTACCCGTCTTAGTTCGGTGCTAATTGTAATACGAATCACTTTGACTTTTATTTTAGAGTCAATAACTACCTAAAAAACCGTATTTAAAATAAAAAAGAGAAAAGACT